>CM014278.1:83192-108329 GCA_004135705.1 Alloteropsis semialata
GATCACAAAAGGCACCACCAAGAAGCTACCCAACCCAAAATGCAGCTATACTTTCACACAAAAGCTATCCCCCATACAGCCTACTCCATCTCGTGTTCACCATGACTCAAAAGGTACTCAGCAAACATGTCACTGGTACTGACTTGAACACTTCTAATTAAGTTCGAATCATCCCAGGCTGGCCCACGAAGATCCTCGGCTTGATGGATAAGATTGGAGAAGACTTAGCCCACAAGGCATATGGCGATATACTCGGATCTGACCCGAGGATCACAGAGATTACGTTGCAACTAACCCGGATTACTTTCTTAGACATAGCCGGATACAATTAGAGATAACCGACTTGTAAACCCTAGGTTGACCCCTTCAATCATTCGATTCTCATCCACCAAATCTCCCATTATAACCAAGGACTCGCCATTGTTCCCCGGAACCTCGCCGAGCAGAGCAATACAACATCACCGAGCACAGGACATAGGGTATTATACCCCCAGATAGCCCGAACCTGTATAATCCTTGTGTCCCTATACTACCTCGAGCTCTCTAGCCTCGCGATTGCCCTTTTGCCTACAAATCAACCACTTGGGTACCCCTGGGTGGACTGCCGGACGAGAACTCCGACAGTTGGCGCGCCAGGTAGGGGTGATCGTGGGGCATTACAGCTAGCTTCATGGCAGATCGTCGCAGCGTCATCTTTCTTGAAAGCCTCAGGGATTGCCCCCAGCATCTTGAGGGCGTCAGCTTCTTCACCGAGATTCACTCCGCCATCTTCGATTCAAGCTCATCGCCCGACTTTACCACGCCTACCAGCTCCATGCTGACCTCTTTGCCGACTTCGTCGTCTATCGTCGCCCCGCTCCAGCAGCGGTTCGTCACGATGGCACTTCGTGACCAAGCTCCGGGCTTGGCCACCTGCCCAAGACTCCCACCACCCGACGAGCTTCTCGCCGGTCTAGATCGTGTCCAAGGCACCCTCTCTGAGTGCATCGCCATGTCAGAGGAGGCCCTGCGCCGACCTCGCAACTAGCTTTTGATGGGACTGCGCAATGCCTCGACAGACTACTCGGCACGAGTACGCAGAAGCATGGATCAAGATCCGTTCTGAAATCCCACCCACGACCACCCAGTCCCCGGACTACGGGGAGTTCCAAGTCGCTACAAGCGTGCTCCTGCCAGCTCCGGTCGACCCAAGCAATGATTCAAGCTACGCCATGCCTCCGGGGCACCCAGGATGGGTAAACCGACTTTGCCAGGGACCGCCGTCACGAGCGTAACGCCGACCGTGCTTGTCGACGCAACGATGAAGCAGCGCCGCCCCGGGCAGCAGCAGGAGACGCAGCGGCCGCAGCAGCAGCCCTAGGGGCACCTGCAAGACCACCACCCGTCGCACGCGCGCCCGGTGGCGTCAATCCAGTCAACCTTGACGGAGTATTCGCCGAGGCCCATGCAGCCTTCCGCACGCCGCAGGCCAACATCGCGGCCGCATTCGCCGAGCTAGAGCACATGGCCGATATCCCCGAGGTACGACGTGCCAGGGCTCGCCTTGAAGCCGCCCAGGCTCAAGTTGAGCAATCCTACAGATCCAGATCTAGGTCCGGCCGATCCAACTCGGTCTGTCCGGCCAGCCGCCACTCCGCCCATAGAAGATCGGATCGCGGGCAACCTTGCCAGAGGAACCCGCCATTGCCCGTCGTTGAAGAAGAGGTGGCCCAGAACCACCACGAGGAGGAAGAAGAAGAACGGCGCAACCCGCGCAACGCGGACTACCGCCGTGACCGCAACCAGAAACAGCGCGACAGGCGCCAACGGCACTACTACCTAGCCAACCCCCAGGAGGGTGATCTCAGAGATCGTTTGAGGGATAACATCCGGGACATCCGCACCGACCTCAATCCCCGGCATCCCGAACACGACGCGGCGGAACTTGAGCGCTGCGAGCGATACGACCGGGACTACGGCCGACCTGACCGCCAGCCGGTAGGAGAAGCAGGCAACACAGCAGCAGAGGAAGACGAGCGCCGCGTAGTCCATGAGCTCATGGAACGCGAGCAGTAGGACGCGCGATACGGCCCTCCGTGGGATGATCGCCGCCAACGGCACGACGATGCTCGACCCCGGGTCGACCAAGGCCGACCTCCCTATCGCGAGCGTCACCACCACAACGACGAGGAGGATGCATTCGATAGCTTCGCTACTTTCTCCGCCCGGCTCCGTGCTGTACAGTGGCCTGAATCCTTTAAGCCAGCCCAGGTCGAGAAGTTCGACGGTCGCTTCGACCCCAAGCTCTAGCTCAATATGTACCACACGGCGGTCAAAGCCGCCCACGGATCCAATGACCAAGCCGCCGCCTACTTCCCCATGATGCTAGGCAAGGAGGCGCTGCTGTGGCTCGAGGGCCTCCCTCAGGACACTATTGATAGCTGGGCAGACCTCTGCCACGCTTTCACAAAGAATTATCAAGCAAGCTACACTCGGCCGGGTTCCAGATTCGATCTGGACAACGTCAAGCAGAGGAACGGCGAAAGTCTCTGCAACTACACGGATCGCTTCTTTGACAATCGGAACAAGCTTACCGATGTTTAAGACCGAGATGTCATCGACGCATACAGACGGGGCCTCATTGACAACCCACTCTTCCGTACGCTGTTCAAGGTCAACCCGAAGTCCGTCTCCGAGTTGATGGATGTAGTCGATCTGGAGGTCCGAGCCGATCAAGCCGAACAGGCCCAATTCAAGAACAAGCACAAACGGCTTGAAGACGACGACCGAGTTGAGAGCTCAAAACGTCATGAGCCGTCATGCGGGCGCAAGGCAGGCCCCGAGCCCCTTGTAGCCCTAGCAGAAGAAGAAGGCCGGGCAGAACCCAGGTTCCTCCCGGCAGAGTTTCATGACACCCTCAACTTGCAGTGCCCCTTTCAGAAGGATGCTAAGAAAAATCTCCGTGATTGTCACGCACTGCTCAAGGAACTCGGCGCCATGCCTCCAACCAAGAAACAGTGCTACAACAACAACAGCGGCCGCTACAACAACTACCGTCGCGACGGCCACAACGACCGCTACCGGCGTGATGATTACCGGCTCAGAGAGGACCGCGATCGCTGGGAAGACTACCGTCATGGCGACAACAGCGACCGCGAGGCTCCGGCCCGCCGAGAAGCCCCACGTCATTAAGACGATGAAGGCCAACTCGCCGCACAAGAAGAAGCTCCCAGGCGCGGCGCTAATGGCGACTTCCAGCACGCCGACCGCCACGTCAACTTCACCATCGGGTGGCTTGGTACCTTCCCTGACAGACGCAAAGGCAAGCTCCATAAGCGCGAGGTGAAGATGGTCTTTACCAAGCCGGTGGAGTGCCTCCAGTGGACGGAGATGCCCATCACCTTCAGCCGTGCCGACCACTGGGTCCACTTGCCCGAGCCCGGGTCCTACCCACTCGTCGTCGCCTCGGTGGTCGAGCGGGTCCTTGTCGGATTTATGGACCCGGCAATCCACACAGGGTAGTCTACGTGGTTGATTTGTTGAGGGACAGATCGAGGATCACAAGTCGATGGTAACACAAGACGCAAGGATTGAACAGGTTCGGGCCGTCAAGATGACGTAATACCCTACGTCCTGTGTTGGGTGTTTGTATTGCTGTGTATGAAGTTCCTGAAGGATCTCCGTAGTTGGGTTCTGTCCTAGGTTTCGTATCGTGGGTTGTAATGTGTTCTGGAGGGGGGTCTCAAGGCACCTTATATAGTCCGGCTGCCTTGAGTTACAAGTCGGCTAGAGATCATAACCTACCCGAAATACAAGGATGCGATCCTATAACGATTACAGATATCCTTCCCTATAATTCCGGCTAGTTTATCTTGACCTCCGAGCTTCTTGCGGGATACGCCGTCTTCTTCCTTGCCGCGCGTCGCCGTACTCGTCCGGTTCATCCGACTGGTGGGCCTCCCGACTGGTGGGCCACCCAGTCTGACAAACCAGCCCGATAGCACTCGGATTGGGCCCCCCCTTGCTGGTTGGGCCAATCCGCCTTCTGGGTACCCCTGGGGGTCTACCCCCGACAAGCCCCCGAGTAGTACGTGGTTGAGCAACAACTCGGCGAGGTCGTGCTATCAGCTGAGCCTCGAGCTTGCTGCGGTTGGAAGCAAAACCGCGTGATACTGGAGAGAAAAAGAGAGCCGTTTCCCAATGGATGCGCCGCGAGGTGCGTCCGTTGGCCGTAGCCCCCGAGCCTTGAAGCGATTCCGAAGGAATCGGTCCAAGGGTTAGTAGCCTTGTTCTGAAGTCGCCAGACAATCAACGGATGCGCCGCGAGGTGCGTCCGTTGGCCGTAGCCCCCGAGCCTTGAAGCAATTCCGAAGGAATCGATCCAAGGGTTAGTCGAGGAGCATCTGACTAAATCATCCAGCGTTAATTTCGGCGTCCAGCCCCCGAGCGTGAGGACCGGCGGAGTCCCGCGAGACACGCCGAGTAGTGGTCCCGGCGCCAGCCCCCGAGCGTGAGGGCTGAGCACGCCGAGTGGTCGTCCCGGCGCCAGCCCCCGAGCGTGAGGGCTGAGCACGCCGAGTGGTCGTCCCGGCGCCAGCCCCCGAGCGTGAGGGCTGAGCACGCCGAGTGGTCGTCCAGGCGCCAGCCTCCGAGCGTGAGGGCTGAGCATGCCGAGTGGTCGTCCCGGCGCCAGCCCCCGAGCGTGAGGGCCGAAGCACGCCGAGTAGCCGAGGGTCCGTCAAGTCTTCGTCTTCCTCGTCATACGGTAGCGCCAGCCCAGTACTCAAAAGCACTCAGCTAGCGATCCTCGTGGAGTGTAGTACCAGCCGGAGTACTAGCTGACTCGAGTACTCAGCTGGCGGCGATGCTGGAGTGGTCCAGCCCCCGAGCGTAACAGGCAAGCTCGGGATCCAAATTTGTGCCCTGCAATGAAGATATGAAGGATAGGTAGTATATGGTGTAGCAAATACTAATTCTGGAGAAAAACATTCGGCGTTGTATGTAATAGAATTTCTACTTCCAACTCTTTAAGTCTATTAATTTCCTCGTGTAGTTATCCTGTTACGTTTATGCACCTGATCCCCGATAGCCATAGTCCGTAGAGCAGGGAGCTGGGCCGCATGCACGCGTAGTAATGTAGGCGTACGGAAGAGTCGAGGCTTCACGGATTAAGGCGTGTGCTTCCCAAGTACTTTAGCGACTTGTACAAGAGTGGAAAAAGAAATAAACGATGGAGAAAAATGCAATATACGTCCGTTGGGTATAGCCCGACTGCTCGTGTAGCGCTCGGGCTGTATAAGCAGTCGGGAACAAACCAAGGGTAGTCGGCGATGATCATGGAGACTTGTATATGGAGATACGCGGTGACCGAAAAAATATTATGAAAGTATTAGAGTATGACTTAGCTTGATTCGTGTCCGAGGCAGAGAATCGGCATGTTGTCCTTGCTTGTAGTCGCGGCCGTGTAGCCGAAGTCGTCGCCGGCAGGTCGGCGCAACGCTGCAGCGGCATATGCGAATCGGTGTAGCAGCCCGGGTGCACATGCGTGTGACACCGGTCCGTCGCCTGTCACCGAGTCGTTGTAAGTCGTTGCGTCTGGCAGAGTTGCCAGGCACAGGCGGCCTCGGCGATCCATCCATGCTTACACGTAAATAAAGGCATACGTAGATTAGTGAATAATCATTAAATATTTCGAGCCCTTCCCTGCATGCATGCGTGTGTACGCCCATGGCAGCTTAGGTAGTGTCCACCATGCATGCATATTCGAAAGAGGTAAAAAATAATGATTAGGCAAAGAATAAACAAGGCACATGGCATATCCATCGGATCTGATATGGGAGAAAGAGAGGAAAGAAACTTCCTTGCATGCTTGGGCAGTTGATGTAATTCGTTTCACGTTGCCGATTGCCGAGTAGTGTCCGATTCGAAAGTTGAACCGTCCGTACGCTGTGACTTGGTCTGCGTGCAGGATGCGAAAATCGCCGCCAAGTTGCCGTCGGAGTCGCGGCTGCGGCTGGGCCATCTGCGATCTGAACCCGCGACACTGCTTCGCCTCCGCACCTGTCGTCGGCGCCGATGGTGTGCGCGTGTGCTCATTTTTTACGATTATAGATCCAATCGGGGCGAAGGAACACTTGAGAGCGGCGAACTCGGCAACAGGTTGGAGAAACTCGCCGAGTCGAAGATTGGTCTTCCTGGACACTGTGACGGCGCCCGACGAAGCTTCTGCTGATGTTGATGATTTCTGCCATTGGAGCTGTGGGTGACGAGTCAGCGAGTGGCGTGGCGGAGTTGTCGACGCCGACGGCGCGCGGACGGACGGCTCCACCGATGGCCAAGGTTGTAGCCAGAACTCGGCCATCGTCTCATGCTCACGTACATGTAAATAACAGATCGAGATTATTAGAAAGTAATAACCAGACGTTCCATACACGCTTGTACACGAAACGGGGAGAGATGAATAAGATTAGAATAACCTAAAAATAAAATACGAAGGAATCTTCCCTGTAGCTTGTAAGCTTGCCGTGTAGTTTTTGATCGGCAGCCCCCGAGTAGTCGTCCCGGCGCCAGCCCCCGAGCGTGAGGGCCAAGGCGCGCCGAGTACTCGTCCATACCCTGCAGCGAAAACACAGTGCGACGGCAGTATATGATGCAATAAAATGCAAATCCAAGAAGAAAAGTATTCAGCAATGCATGAAAATTATTCCTGCTTCCAGCTTCTTAAGTCTATTAATTTCTCCGGGTAGTTAGCCTGTTACGTTTATGCACCTGATCCCCGATAGCCATAGTCCGTAGCGCAGGGAGCTGGGCCGCATGCACGCGTAGGAGCGTAGGCGTATGGAAGAGTCGAGGCTTTACGGATTAAGGCGCGTGCTCCCGAGTACTTTAGCGACTTGTATAAAAGCCTACGGAGTTGCAGTCTGGACAGACCAGGTTGTATATGCAGTCGGAATGTGACCGGGGTGGTCAGCGAAAGTCATGGAGACATAGGAGAGTTGAGGCGTACAAAGATATACGAAAGCTGTAAAATATTTAATCAAAAATAATACTTAGCTTGATTCGTGCCGAATCAGATGGAAGAATCGGAGTGATCCTCACATACATATGAGCTAAGAAGCCCCGAAGATGGTCGTCAAGGTGGACTGGACGAAAGTGCCGGCGATGAGACCGGCCAATCCGGAGACGAGCAGTCAGGTTCCAACAGCAGGAGTTGTCGTCGTCGCAAGTCGGCAGGCGGCCTGGCGAAGTACACGTCCAGAGACATACGGAGTATAGCGCTCTCCGTGTTGCAGCATGGCGAGCGTGCCGTCGGCCTCCGCAGCACCCAGACTGCTCCACCACATGCGCTAGTAGCCGGCGTCGCTTGCAGGACATCCATCAGTACTTGAGGGAGAGCTCGGCGCATACATGCCCATCCATGTATGTGTGCAAGCGTTTGGAATTTGCATGTATGATTATGAGAAAGATAGATTAGAATAATCTTTTGTTAAGCAAGTAAAATAGATGATTCAGATTGGATCGGTAACGTAAAAGCAAAATAGGAAAGAATCTTCCCTGTAGTATCATCAAATACTTGCTCGTGCACAAACTTGATGTTGTGGTAGCCGCCATTGACTGAATCCATAGATAGGGACGTCTTGGTGCGCCTCCATTGATTGCTCCCATTGAGGGGGATTTCTTGCAGCGCTGCTGTACATACGTGTCGAGGAACAACCAGCGGAGCCAGCGTAGTCGGCGGATCCAGCACAGATGCGGACGGCACCCCGACGCCAATGGAGTTTTGCTTGTAGATGAGTCTGCCATCGAGCTTGTAGATTGATCTCGTCGATCAGCCCCTACCTGGCGTGCCAACTGTCCGATTTATGGACCCGGCAGTCCACACAGGGTAGTCTGCGTGGTTGATTTGTTGAGGGACAGATCGAGGATCACAAGTCGATGGTAACACAAGACGCAAGGATTGAACAGGTTCGGGCCGTCAAGATGACGTAATACACTACGTCCTGTGTTGGGTGTTTGTATTGCTGTGTATGAAGTTCTTGAAGGATCTCCGTAGTTGGGTTCTATCCTAGGTTTCGTATCGTGGGTTGTAATGTGTTCTGGAGGGGGGTCTCAAGGCACCTTATATAGTCCGGCTGCCTTGAGTTACAAGTCGGCTAGAGATCATAACCTGCCCAAAATACAACGATGCGATCCTATAACGATTACAGATATCCTTCCCTATAATTCCGGCTAGTTTATCTTGACCTCCGAGCTTCTTGCGGGATACGCCGTCTTCTTCCTTGCCGCGCGCGTCGCCGTACTCGTCCGGTTCATCCGACTGGTGGGCCTCCCGACTGGTGGGCCACCCAGTCTGACAAACCAGCCCGATAGCACTCGGATTGGGCCCCCCCTTACTGGTTGGGCCAATCCGCCTTCTGGGTACCCCTGGGGGTCTACCCCCGACAGTCCTCCTCTTCAAGGATTTGGTTGACGGCGGGAGCACCCTGAACATCATCTTCACCAGTGCCCTGAACAGCATGGGATTCGACTACAGCCGACTCCTGAGCGCCGAAGACCCGTTCTTTGGCATTGTACCAGAAAAAGCCTACCCGATAGGAAGGGTCGCCCTGCCAGTCACATTTGGCACAGCCGACAATTACCGCACGGAGTTCCTGTACTTCGAGGTGGCCGACTTCTAAAGCTCCTACCATGCCACCTTTGGCAGACACATGCTGGCTCGGTTCATGGCTATATCGAACCACACATATCTGGTCCTAAAGATGTCGACACCCAATGGAGTCCTCTCCATTCGTGGAGACATCAAAACCTCCTTTGAGTGCGACGGGGAAGCCATCAAGCTAGCCGAGTTGTCCCAGCAACTTGGCAACAACGCCTTGCTAGCATAGGCAGCCCCCAAGGCGGCGGCCGGCGAGTTAGTTCTCCCAGAGTAGAAGCAGCAGCCCACGGCCCTGATGCCCGCAGAAGCCCCCAAAGCAATCAGCTTGGGACTCGACAACCCCGCCAAGATGGCCCTAATAGGCCCAGGGCTCACTCCCAAATTGGAAGATGCGCTCAGCTCCTTCCTTGGGGATAACTGAGACATCTTCGTATGGAAGCCATCAGACATGCCAGGAGTCTTGAGGGAGAAGGCTGAGCACTCTTGGATTTGAGCAAGAACGCGAAGCCCGCCAAGCAGAAGCTACGCCGATTCGCTCAAGATCGAAAGGAGACCATTAGGGTAGAATTGAATAACCTCTTAGCTGTCGGTTTCATTAGAGAATGCAAACACCTTGAGTGGCTTGCAAACCGTGTACTTGTAAAGAAGAAAACCGGTGAATGGAGAATGTGTATTGACGACATGGATCTCAACCGCTACTGCCTTAAAGACCCCTTTCCTCTTCCACAAATCGACCAAGTCGTAGACTCTACGTCCGGCTGCGTACTCCTCTGCTTTCTAGATTACTACTCAGGCTATCACCAGATAGCCCTCAAGACATCCGATAAGGATAAAATGGCATTCATCACCCCACACGGCATCTACTACAATAAGACAATAACCTTTGGGTTGAAGAACGCTGGCGCCACGTACCAGAAGGCCATCCAAGGTTGCCTACAAAGCCAAATCGGGCAAATTGTTGAAGTCTACGTGGACGATGTCGTCGTCAAGACGTATGACGCCGACTCCTTGATCGCCGACCTCCAGGAAACCTTTAACAATCTACGCCGCTTCATGTGGAAGCTTAATCCGATGAAATGTGTGTTTAGCGTACCATCAGGAAATCTCCTGGGCTTTCTGGTTAGCCAACGCGGCATCAAAGCGAACCCAGTCAAGCTGGACACTAAACGCAACCTCTATGAACCCAAGTGCAAGAAGGACATCATGAAGCTCACAGGAATGATGGCGGCCCTGAGCCGATTCATCAGCAAGCTTGGCGAAAAGGGACTCCCATTCTTCAAAATCCTCAAGAAGGCTGACAAGTTCGAATAGACACCTGAGGCTAGCAAGGCTCTGGCCGACCTCAAGGAGTTCCTACTCAACCCCCAGTACTCACTAGCCCGACCCCCAGGGAGGAATTGCTGCTTTACATTTCGGCTACCACACACGTGGTCAGCACGGCCCTGGTCGTCGAGCGACCAGAAGAAGGCCACCCGTACAAAGTCCAGCGCCCTGTATATTTTGTCAATGAGGTACTCAGCGACTCCAAACTCCGGTACCCCCATCCTCAGAAGCTACTCTACATGCTCCTGATCATCGCCAGGAAGCTACGCCACTACTTTCAAGCCCACGTTATCCGAGTCATCTCGAACTTCCTGCTTGGTGCCATCCTGCGCAACCGGGACGCCAACGGGCGAATCGTGAAGTGGTCCGTCGAACTCGGCGAGCACACGATCAACTTCGAACCTCGGGAGGCCATCAAGCCCCAGATCCTGGCCGACTTGGTAGCCGAATGGACAGAGATACAGGCTCTGACCCAGACGGGCGGCTAAAGCACTGGAAGATGTACTTCGACGGTGCCCTCAACCTCGAGGGAGCCGGGTAGGGGTGCTGTTCATCTCCCCAGAGGGGCAGAACCTAAAGTATGTCGTCTAGATACACTAACAGGCCACCAAAAATGGGGCCGAGTATGAAGCCCTTATCCACGGTCTCTAGATCACGGTGTCACTCCGCATCAAGCGGCTGATGTGCTACGATGACTCCAAGCTAGTCGTCGAGCAAGTCAACAAGAATTAGGACACGACGAAAGAAACTATGAGCGCATACTGTGCAGAGGTCCGCAAGCTTGAAGCCCACTTCTATGGGCTCGAGCTCCACCACATTCTACGAGAGGACAACATCGCCGCCAACATCCTGTCCAAGCTAGGGTCAACTAGGGCCCAAGTGCCAGTCGGTGTTTTCGTCCAAGACCTGCGCACTCCGTCCATCAAGATGCTTGAAGACGGCAGCCCTGTGCCCGACCCAGATCCACTCCCGAGTGGCCCGTCGACCAACGAAGTTCTCCTGATAGAAGCAGACTGGCGTGCCCCCTTCATCGCTTTTCTTACGGAGAGCTGGTCACCAAGCACGAAGGAGGAAATCGAAAAACTAACTCGGCGCCCAACAAACTATGTCGTCATCGGCCACGCCCTGTACAGGAAGGCTGCCTCCACAATCATACTCATGAAGTGTGTTCTCCGCGACGAAAGCATTAGCCTCTTGCAAGAAATCCACTCGGGCACGTGCAGCAACCACGTAGCCACCGGGACTCTAGTCGGCAAAGCCTATAGGGCAGGATTCTACTGGCCCATGGCCTTGTCCGATGCAAAAGACCTGGTACGCCATTGCACAGGGTGCCAGTTCTTCCAGAAGCAAAAGCACCTCCCAGTACAGGCGCTCCGAACAATCCCTCCATCCTGGCCATTCACAGTACGGGGACTCGACAATGTCGGGCCACTCAAAACCGCCCCAGGCGGATTCAAGCACCTCTTGGTGGCAGACGACAAGTTCACCAAGTGGATCGAGTACAAGGTTGTGGCCGACACCAAGTCTGCCACAGCAGCCAAATTTATTGGGGAACTCACCCACCGGTTCAGCGTCCTGAACCGCATCGTCACTGACCTCTGATCTGAGTTCACAGTGCACGAGTTCTGGGATTTTTGCCAGGATAATTGTATCGACGTCTACTGCTCTTTCTCGGCGCACCCCAGGTGCAACGGCCAATGCAAGTCGAGCGCACCAACGGCATGGTTCAGGACTCGCTCAAGAAGGCCATGTACGACAACCTAAACAAACACTCTGGCCGGTGGGCTAAAGAAGTACATCACATTATATGGGGCTTACGGACACAGAAGAGCCGAGCAACAGGTTACACCCCATTCTTCCTAGTATACGGCTCCGAAGCCGTCTTACCAGCCGACCTCGCTTAGGGTGCCCCACGCATCTAGCACTATGAGGAAGGAGAAACAGAAACAGGTCGGCAGTTTGACATTGACAGTGTAGAAGAGCATCGACTCGCTGCCTTAATCCAACATGCCCGGCACGAGCAACAAGTTCGACGGTACCACGATCAGAACGTCCGGGAAAGATCCCTAAACATTGGCGACTTGGCCCTGCGCCGAGTCATGTCCACCAAGGACCAACACAAGTTGTCGGTCCCCTGGGAAGGGCCCTTCATCGTCAAGGAAGTCGTCTCGCTAGGAACATGCCGCCTCCAGTAGGCCAATGGTGACCCCGTCCCGAACGTGCGGAATATACAGCACCTTGCAAAGTTCTACCCCTACGTATTCTTCCTCTGATATTAATAATAAAAGTACTTTTTCCCTTGCCAATGACTCTGGGTCATAAGGCCCGCTGTTGACTTGTCAACCGACATCCAAGCTGATGCTCGGGGACTGGGCCCGACCCAGACAACCCTCAACCTATCACGATCACAGGGGGGTCCCCGTCGACTCTGACTTCTTAAGTCCTTGCCCGACCCCATGTTCCCCCCGGCGACAGCCGAGCTAACTCGGCCGGTCCAAGTCCCCAACCGTGAAACCCTGAGCTCCATGCTCAACCCGCGCGCTACCGGCGAGTAAGCCTTCCAGCTAAGCGTCGCCGAGTAGTAAGCCGTCCTCTCCGTGAGCAGTGGTTAGCAGGACCAAAAGGGTGCTTAAATGGCATAAGGCAGTGGCTGACCGGGCGACGCAAGGTTCTAGTCGGCAGGGAAAAGGGTCCATCTCTCATTCCGTTAGTCACAACACATAACGCTCAAAAGATTGAACTCTATTTCATACATATTGCAAACATAGTTTACATCATTAACTATTGTCTTACAGACCAAGATCCTTCGCCACAGCTTTGGCCAGGGGTGTACACTCATCGACCAGCTCGTCAAATTGATCATCGCTCATCCCGTCAGGCAAGCCCTCGTGGATCGGGGCAAGGACGAGAGACGGGAAGTGTGCACGGATCATCGCCAAGATGCGACTATCGCGGTTTCCTGCACCAACTGCGCCGCACGGGTGGGGCCAGCCTGGAGCCGCTGTGCCAACATCAAAGTCGTCGGTCCAGACTCGGCGAGGACAAGCGAGTTGGCATTAAACTCGGCCGCCTGCCGCAGCTCCAACAGCTCAGCACGGAGTCCTGCAAAAGCGGTCCAATAAGCATATCGACCCGCAAGAACAGCAGAAGATTCGATGAGCAGCATTAACCATGCATAGCTTGGTCGTGTTCATCCTTCAAGCATTGACTAGCCTCAGCCAGGCGCTCGGACTTGGCCTTGAGGCGCTTGTTGGCTTCCTTCAGAGCGTCGACCTCCTCCTCGAGCTTTCGCTTGGCCCCGGACAGTTTCTCCACCTTCCCTTTGAGAACCTTCTCCTTCTTCTCCGCATCTGCAAGGGATCATTGTCAGCACAAAGTCCCAGAATAGGAACCGATCCGGTGCATCACAGGAATGCACCTTCCGTCAAGACCTTCATGTCATTCATCAGCTCCTTGTTGAGCTTGACGACGTCGGCCAAATCCTTCTCCTTCTTCATCATGTATTCTTTGGAGCTGTTGGCATCTTGGACCCTCTCCTCCTGTATCTTTGCCAGGATCCGGCGGTCCTCGAGATCCCACTGTTTGAAGATAAGGTCTTTCGTAGCCCGACCGCGAAACCCTGCACAACGACAGCAAGCAGTCAGCCACCACAAGATCAACAACGTTCATGAAATTAAAGAAACCATACCTTGACGACGCGATCCAGCACACCAGCCACATTCTGTAGCTTCCGCAGCTCGCCCTCGTGGTCGGCAATGTCGAGATCCAGAGCACGCTTAGGAGTCAGCACCGACGCACTAGGCCCGGCCCCGAGCCCGGTCACAGCTGCCTCAACCCTGGGCACCACGACAGTGCCAACCCCAGCACTCAGCTGCTCCCCGAGAAGATGATCATGATCATCTTCAAGCGGAGGAGGACCACCGACCGGGTCATCCACCCCCAGTCACCCTGCCCGGGTCCTCGTCCGCGCTACCAGTCTCGGGCAGCCCCACCTGCTTCTCGGCGGCAGGGGGCTCACCCTCAAAGAGATACGCGGAGGACTCGGCGGCTGCGCCTGGTCCTCGGCCAAGAGGCTACTCGGCCTCTGCTCCGGCAGGCCTTCTTCGACACCGGCCCTAGGCCCTGCGCCCCGGCAGATGGCTGGGCCATCGTCGTCTTGCAGCCCGTCTCTAGGAGGGGCACCAGACCGCCCCCACCTCCTTGGCTCCCGAGCCTTAACTCCAAACGAGCACGGCTTAAAAAACACAGTCCATGCAATGCTCAAAGTGCATCAAACGACTTACCCACTCTTCCGAGGACGCTTGAACTCAATCCTCTTCAGAAGCACAGGCGGTGTCGAGCTGGGCACCGAAAGCAATTCCGGCTGTCCCCTCGACTGAACATAGGGGGTCCCCTGACCTCCAATCTCGGTCCAAGGCGACTCCCCAGGTCCGGGCTTGAGGGGGACCCGTTCGGCTTCATCTTCAGCTTCGCTCGCCGAGGATATCAGCTTCCTCTTCCTCCTCGCCTGGGACTCGGCCCGCGCAGCCTGCCCTGACTTGGGCAGCGGCTTCGGCGGCGACCCCCGGGCGGCCGACCTCGTCGATCTCGACATCGTCACTTTACGCACAACTGTGCGCCTCGGTTTCCTTGCACCAATGATGGTTGCCAGGGTCACCTGATCATCATCCAACTCCTCCAGGGGAGCAGAAATCAAATCGCCAGCCTCCCATTAGGCCGGCTCCTTGTCCACCAATCCTTCGCCATCATCAGCTTCTCCAACCGAACACTGCCCTCGGGTAATGGAGCCGTACAAAAATACTTTGCCGCGCGTTCCTGCAAAACGATCAACACAGCAACTCAGACTTGCATACACAGAACCATGTATCTGGCATCAAGCTAAAAAAGTCGTACGGGAAACAAATACTGACCGGCGGCGGCGGATTGTGCAACGAGAAGGGCACAGGTGCACCCAGATTGAAGATCTCACCCCGCATAAAGCTCGAGACCCTCTCCTTGGTCTCGGGGATGGACACTGACCGGATCTGCTCTCGGGTTGGGTCCCTGGCGCCTGAGAACTCATACCCAGGATGAACCCGGTCCTTGATGGGCGGCGTCAAACGCCGGACGAAGGAGATCATGACGGTCGCCGCAGTCAACTTCCTCTCCTTCGCCTCGGCTATCAGCCGCAACAGCTCCTCAACTTCCTGCAGATCCTTACCCTCAGGAAGTGACTCCCAGTCTGTAATCTTCTTTGGTCGATGACCAGTCCGGGCCGACAGAGCAGGGGGGTGATTCCCGACATAGAACCAATCCGACCACCACCCCTTGTTGGAGTCGTTAATGTCCAACACAAAATACCCCCTGGACATGCCTGGCCGCAGGAAAAATCCCATTCCACCAGTTATCCGTGCCGGGCCCTTACCGGCATCCTCCCCAATTGTCTTCATGCGGTACAACCACCGCCACAAGTTGAAGTGCGGCGGAATTCCCAGGAAAGCTTCGCACAGATGAATGAAGACTGAGATTGCAAGAATCGAGGTTGGATTCTGGTGGGTAAGCTCAATACCATAGTAATGCAGCAGACCCCAGAAGAAGTCCCCCGTGGGCATTCTGAAGCCACGCTCGAAGAATGACGCGAAAACGACTGTCTCCGTCTCCGAGCGTTCCAAGGGCCGTACGTCCTCCCCGGGAGGCCGCCGTAGAAGTTCCTCCTTCGGACCCAGTACACCCCGCTGCACCATGGCCTGAAGCTTTTCCTCGGACATGGAAGATCGGCCCCAGGCAGGCTCCTGGGGTAGAACTTCTCCCGACACGGAAGTCAACTCTGCGACTTTGGCAGAGTAAGCACTCACCTTTGCGGTGAGATTCGTCCCGGCGGTAGACACTAGCTCCATGGCGGCACCATCCCCGCCGGCGGCGACATCTCCCGTGGCCCCAGCCTGGGCCCCAGCAGCAGCAGCCTTCTTCCCCGCGGCGGCCTCTTCACGGCCCGCAGCAACCTCCGAACCCGTCGCCCTCGTTAGCAACGGCACCTTCTCCTCCGACACCGATGCCCCTAACGAAGCCGTCGGGTCCGCCATCTCCGCCACCAAAGCACGGGCGCTCGTCAAAGGGGGGTGAGCCGCGACGGCAATCGCGGACAGATTCCAGCGGTGGCGAGCAAGCGGCCGTCAAATCGAACCCACAGCAGCGCTAAGCAGCGGCAGAATTGAACCCACGGCGGCACCAAGTGGCGATGGAAGGCGGCACGGCTCTAGATCTGGAATGACAGTGGTAAAAACCACCGGTGACCGATTTGATTTATTTCCCTCCCTACCCCCCCCCAACGGTTCAAATCACCCTAACGACGCCGTGACTAACGGACAAAATCCGCAGCAATTCCATTAATTGCGACCCAACGGCTCCTCACGCACCATCGGCTCTTTGCCCAAAAGGACTCGGCCAGCCTCCACGCTCGGGGACTCGGCGCTCTGACTCCTGTCAATGGGTCCCCGTGACTCGGCCAGCCCTGACGCTCGGGGACTCGGTGCTCTGACTCCAGTCAACGGGTCTCCGTGACTCGGCCAATCCCGACGCTCGGGGACTCGGCGCTATGACTCTGGTCAACGCGTCTCCGCGACTCGGCCAGCCCCGATGCTCGGGGACTCAGCGCTCTGACTCCGGTCAACGGGTCTCCGTGACTGGGCCAGCCCCGATGCTCGGGGACTCGATGCTATGATTCCGGTCAATGGGTCTCCGTGACTTGGCCAGCCCCGACGCTCGGGGACTCGACGCTTTGGTGTTGGTCAACGAAATCTCTGCGACATGGGTTTCTGCAACCCGCCTAGGTCTTATGCCTGGCAACTCGGGCCTATTGCTATATCCCCATGACTTATGTGGGCGGATAGTCATCAAACCGTAGGAAACACAAAGCAAATTCAGAGGCAAATAAGAAGACAAAGGTTACTCATCTATACAATTACAAAGAGGTGTCGGCTTTGCGCCGTTTGCACATACAAAAATATCAACCGCCAAGATGACGGCTTTGGGCACTCGCCGTTGCGCCTAGTGCATCATCCGAAGTAAGCTTTGTCCACATGAGCTCGTCGCAAGCTCTCTTGTAGCATCATGGTGACCAACGGCGAGACTACCAAACTTGAGGGTTGCGTGAGATTGCCTCCAAGCTTCCCCTGGCTCTACCAGAATTTCACCCTTAAAGGCCCTCGGCCCAAGGCAATGCGAAGAAAAAACAGAAGAGCCAGCAGGCGCTCACTAACTCCTCAAGCCCATCGCAAGCACTCTTCTAGCACCTTAGAGGCAAGTCCCCAAGAGCCATCCCCGGTGGATGAACCAAACAATAAATCCCCAATATGTTTACTTGGAGGTTTCTACACACGTTCGCCGCTGGTTGGCGATTTCTGAGTCTCAGCGACTATTTGTAGCCCCGGGCTAACTATACACATGTGACCCCGGTCACACTATTTCGCGCGTGAGCTCTGTGCTGCGTAGCACCTATTCCCGAGGCGTTCAGTCCGCCTTTATTGTCCTTGACAGTTCGTCTACCACGGGTGCACCCTGTATGCTCGCGCGGGTACTGTTCTTGTCGCGGTGTGTCCAGACACCCACAGTGATCTTATCCTTCGGGCGGCCTGACTGCCCCGGCGCTCGGTGGTCATCCTTTTTTTGACCATTAGCCCGATTTTTTCTAATCGACCCAATGCTCGGGGACTACTCCATATGGAGAGCTCCTTGCGTCGCTCTCCATATGCCCCATCAAAATGGGTCACTTCTTCAAAGTAGCGCAGCCCCTCTGTGCCCGAATTGGCCATGACTCGGCGATACACCACTCAGGGTTTTACCCCCGAGGCTACTCATGATCATCCCCGATGATTTTTTGAGCCCTGCCCACCCTTGTGTCGGCCTGCCAACCAAGGCGCTTCAGTCGACCTTGCTGGCTTCGCTTCTTCATCAACAGTCCGACACGCGCCTGCACGGTGCTTGAGGACTTGTTGGATATTGGTACCCCTGGTCCCACTACCAAACAGGTACGTAGTCGGCCTGGGCCCACGTCTGACAACAGTGTGGGCCGACCCTAGGCTGGCCCACGAGGATTCTCGGCTCGATGGATAAGATTAGAGAAAACTTAGCCCGCAAGGCATACGGCGATATACTCGGATCTGACCCGAGGATCACGGAGATTACGTCGCAACTATCCTGGATTACTTTCCTAGACATAGCCGGATACAATTAGAGATAACCGACTTGTAAACCCTAGGCTGTCAGCCTATATAAGGCGGCCTAGGTTGACCCCTTCAGTCATTCGATTCTCATCCGCCAAATCTCCCATTGTAACCAAGGATTCGCCGTTGTTCCCCTTCAGTCATTCGATTCTCATCCGCCAAATCTCCCATTGTAAGCAAGGACTCACCGTTGTTCCCCAGAACCTCGTCGAGCAGAGCAATACAACATCACCGAGCACAGGGCGTAGGGTATTATACCTCCGGGTAGCCTGAACCTGTATAATCCCTGTGTCCCCATGCTACCTCGAGCTCCCTAGCCTCGCGATTGCCCTTTGCCTACAAATCAACCACTTGGGTACCCCTGGGTGGACTACTGGATGAGAACTCCGACAGCTGGCCTCCCTCTTCGACGGGGCGGCCTTCGCGAGCTGCCGGATCTGGAGGCGGGCGCATCGGCCGGAGCGGAGCAGGGGCACGGCGCGGAGGCTGGACCGAAGCAGGGGCGCAGCTGCCTTCTCCGCCGGCCCCTTCCTCCGCGGGGCAGCAGGATCGCGGCTGTGGGTCAACAGTGTCACTGCGGCGGCCGTCCGGCGAGAAAGCTGTCGGGCCATGGAGGTCTCTTTTCGCTCGTCGGTGGCCCTCTCTCTCTCTCTCTCTCTCTACTCTCTGCTTCCGTCTCCCGGTGCGTACAGGTTGGGATGGTAGGCCCCGCGCCGACGTGGCGCGTAGCGCTGCTCCTCTACCTCCACCAGCACAGGTAGAAATGTGCAGACCAACGACATTTCAGTTTTATCACAACAAAGCGAAAATTCGTCATAAAAGGTTTTATGTGACGAATTTAATAATTTATGACGAAATTGGATTCGTCATAGTATACGCGTCGCTAAAGATGTAAGGTAACGAATCGTCACGTTCGTCATAAAAGACCTCTCATTTATGACGAAATGTTTTCATGTCGCAGAACTGATTTGTGTTTTATGACGCTGCAGAAAAACGTCATTGATGAAGCTGCACGCCACCATGGCGATAACATGGCAAGTCTATGTGGCACTGGCCACATTATCAGATGACGTGGCTTGTCCACGTGGCTGCATATGTGTTGAGATCGTATCCGTGCACGTGTCGTCTTGCCAGTGCACCACTTGTCTACTCTGTGGGCCACCACGCGTTGCGCTCAGGTGCAGCCACATGTCATCACGGGTTTGTGACATATGCTGCGTCGCTAAAGTGCCATGTGTCCATTTCTGATTGGGCCACGTGCTGCGCTCAGGCTAAGCCACGTGTCATCACCCGACTGTGACATGTGTTTGCGAAGTGCCATGTGTCATTTTTTTAATTGTGCCATGTGGTGCGCTCTGGTTTAACCACGTGTCGTCACGTGGTTTTGGAACGTGTCAGTTCGTGATTGCGCCACATGTCTGCACGGGACCTCGCCATGTGCCACTTTTTTGTCTAGCCACGTGTCGGCTCGGGACGTTGCCATGTGTCACTTTTTCATCGTGCCACGTGTCTCTTTTTTGTTGCGCCACGTGTTTTGCGGTGAATGCACCACGTGTTTTTTTTTCTGGTTTGCCGTGTGTTTCATCGTGAAGCCGCCACGTGTATAGTTGCGACTGGACCTCGTGTGTGTTTCCTAGATGGCCACGTTTTAGTTCTCAAATTGACAGAAACAACACCATTTTATTCATGAACAAAATCATAGAAATAAAGATCAGTAGAATGACATCAGCACCATTTGATGCATCAACAAATTAAACATAGATAGCTGAACGCATAAACACCATTGCAGCAGCAGCACAACCCACAAACAGACCAAAGAGCCAATGCTTCTTCTCTGACTTCTTCTTGCTCACCTAGAGCCTGCCCTCTTCCAAGGCGAAGCTCAAACCTACATTTTCCTTCTTCAACATCTCAAGCTTAATCACAGTATCACTGAGAGCAACCTTAAGCTCTACCCTTTGACGCTTCAGTGCCTTCAAAGCATCCCGGAGATCCACCAGCAAGCCTCTCACGAACTCATCCACCTCGCCTTCATACCAACCCAAGAAGTCACACCCTCCATACTGGAAACAACCAAGAAATCAAATTAAATCGTACAACACCTCCAAACCAAACCCACGACACCAGATCTACAACCACTTACCCGAGCATTGTAGCACTTGAAGTACCTCTGCCCTGGATTGGCATCGCTCCACGAGGTCCACAACGCCACCTTCTTGCCACAATGACATAGAACATCAGGAGAATAGTCCAAGGGCCCGCACCGGTGAGGGATTGGCGACCTCTGCTCTCCCACCTCGCCATACCATGTCCCGCGCGAATGGCTGGAGCTCCCCGAGGACGACATCGCTCGGGATCACTGGAGGAGAAGAGGGGAAGAAAGGGGCTACAGTTACGCACCGGGGAAGAAAGGAGATGGATGCCGCGCCTCCACTTCTTAATGGTCAACAAAAATATCTTCGCTGACATTTGGGCCCTACCATGTTGGATAGGATGCGTGGTGCTGACATGTGCGCGTCGGATGGTTTTCGAATCCAAGAAGGAATTGCAGATTCGACTAACAGTTCGAGGAGGTAAAATGGCCCGACAGAATTCAGCTTAGCCCAACGGAGATCAGCAAAGGAAACGCACGCCTGCGCATGGGCTTCATTCGTAACCTACAAATGGCCTAGTCCAGTAAGGGCGAACATCTACATGGAAAAGAAAAATGTATGGCCCTGGAACCAAGCAGGCGTTGTAGCGCGGTGGTAAGTCTTTCGGTTTGCAGGGGCGGGTTCGAGACTTGGCACCCGCAGTTTGTTTTTTAACTTACAAAAACTTGGACGAGCGCGCTTACATGTGGATCCAGTGCCACGATGGACCGTTACATGTGGATACAGCAGACTCGTCGCGTATGGCACACGTGTCGCCTGGTGCAGTTCTATGACGAATCGAAACTGTCATAGCTCTTTGGCGCGGATGGGCTGGGGTTCTATGACGATTTGGGTTTTTTGTTCTATGACGTTATTTGATGCTCTGTCATAATTTTCATCATTAAAATTTTGTCACTTGTCTACCATGACGATCCATTTTTTCGTCATAGTAACACCATCAACTGTGATGCTATTTCAGAACGTCACTACCAAAATGTCATAGATGTTTGCATTTCTACTAGTGCAGGGATGGCAGATGCGGAGCGCTCCGCTCCTGTCCATTACGGGATAGCATGCCCTAGTAGGGGAAAATACGCTATCCCCGTGCTGGAGGGAGCTTTACAGGACGCCGGTGCGGACAGCGTGACGGGTCAAAAGAGGTACTGTAAAAACAATTGCCACTACCGGAGAACACCTCATCAGTACCGGGTCATAAACCCCTTAGGTACCAGTTTCGGAACCGGTACCGCGCAACCGAGACTAAAGGGCTCGGTCTTTGGTACCGGGTCCAGAACCGGTACCAAAGGCCCCTCCCACGTAGGCTATGGGGGAGGGCCTTTGGTACCGGTTGGTGTTACCAACCGGTACCAAAGGGTGATTTGGTTATTTTGTTTTAAATATTTGATATTTGGGTTAGTTATATGCAATTGGTCTACGCGTCATATGTCGTATGTCGTACACGATCTTTCACGCAATAAGATTGAAGTCGTCGCAATTGTCAATTGATTTTGACCCGACTTTGATTGCATTTTTCTCGAACATTCACATATAAACATTTGAGATCAGCCAATACAAAAGTTAGAGCATTTAAAAGTTGTTTACAATTTATGGCCAGAACTGGAAGAAGGAGCGGAAAGGGAGCCTAATTGAGCGATAGCGCGTCCGTCATGGTGGTACTCTCCGTTTGGATTTACAACTTGGTACATAATGAATCCAAATAGTTGGTCCGCAATAGCTTTTGCTTTTTCTGTCATTGGGAGCTTTTCATGGTAAAACATCCTCTGCATTAATCACAAATGACAACATTCATTCATATAATAATAAATTTTGCATATAATCATTTCTAAACAAATAACTAATAATCATTCATTCATATAATAAATAAATTTTGCATATAATCATAAAATTTCCTAACACATTCATTTCTAAACAATAACTAATAATCATTTCTAAACAATAACTAATAATCATTTCTAAATAATAATCAATAACTAATAATCATTTCTAAATAAAGTATGTCCATAGCAATAACAAAGTATACATGGAATGACAAAGTATAATAAATATATTCATAATAAATATACACTAATAATCATATTTCCATATACACTAATAATCTAATTTCCATACTAATAATCATATTTCCATATACACTAATAATCTAATTTTCATACTAATAATCTAATTTCTATATAAACAAATAATCTAATTTCCATATACACTAATAATCTAATTTCCATATACACTAATAATCTAATTTCCATATACACTAATAATCTTATTTTCATATACACTAATAATCTAATTTCCATATACACTAATAATATAATTTCCATATACACTAATAATCTAATTTCCATATACACTAATATTTCTATACTAATAATCTAATTTCCATATACACTAATAATCTCATTATCCACTGGCAGACGCACCATGAGTTCTTCGTTAGTCGCTTTTTTGGGAGAAATAAAGCTACGGATTCACTGGCAGACGTAGTATCTGCATAGATTCGTCCCTTGTTCCTGTCTGGCACAATAAAAGTGGAGAAGAATAAAATTAGATGTAACAACTATATATTAGTGTGATTTTACGAGATATGCGGGTACACCAGCCACATACCGAAAAGTCCGTCTTCACATCCAATTTTTCTTTGAAATTTCCTCGAACATTTGCACGGAAATGTGTCCATGCTTCGTCAATCAGGTCTAAAACTGCTTGGTAATCCCCTCATGGTTTCCGCATTGAGTCCAAGACAAAAATTTGACCGGTGTTTATGATTATCACAAGGAGTATCCAGTGGAAGCTGTATATATATATATATATATATATATATATATATATATATATATATATATATATTATATATATATATATATATATATATATATATATATAATACATGCACACGTATTGAGAACAAAGTCTTAAAGTTATACATACATAGAGAGAAGTACTAACTTGAAATTGTATGGCAAAAGAATGTATGTCTTGCTTCTTTGTCTCTTCAGGTACAAGTATATGTTGTCCACCGTGTCTAGTGGCTTATTGGATACAAGTACGGCATTTACCATGCATGGATCCATGAAGCCGACATCATGATACGATTTTTAGCGGCATGTATGGATCTCCATCCTACATGACAAGAATAGATTGTTATTGTTGCAAATTCTAACTAAGGAAGTAAGTATTGCGAGAATAGATCAGTAAAACAAACTTATACAACCCAGCAGCTCATCAATGAGAGGTCTATGGCATCTTGATGGTACAACATATACACATCCTTGAAATCCAAAATTAAGAGACTATTTAGTAATATATATTAACTCCTTTACATTACATACCATAACGCTTCAACATAATTAGAATTACATAGCATCATCATGGTTCAACATAAGTACAACATTATGCTTGAATAGCAATAATCAGGGTCCCTGCATGCTATGCTTCTTCATGAGATAGAAAGGATAGTTTATATCGAAAATCTCGATGCCTAGGAACCTGTCGACATAATCAAGTGCATATATGTATGCACTATCCTGTGCCTTGTAACGTGAATCCAAGACCTCTCCATAAATTGTGATCTCAGTAGCATTAGCATGACTCAAGGTTATATTAGCTTGGAAACCACCATTAACTCGATAAGCCCCTGGCGTCATGTGTGCATACCCTAAGTTTCCAAGGACTTGATAAAGGACTGCACGTAGACCAGAACACGCATGCATGAATCCACAGTAGTAGTCATCCTACAATAAGATTAATAAAACATATTGTTACAGATAAAGATAGTTAAATTTTAATATAATTACACAACTAAAAATAAAACTAATTTACATAAATCGATTCATATGAAGGACTAATCCTTTTAGGCATCTGTGTCACGTCTGGCTCACCCGTCTCGAGAGCTTTCAACTTGAAGTAGCTGTAGTCCGGGAAAACGTGGCCAGTTTGACTTTCTATTTGGGCTAATGCTTGCCTCACAGCATCACACGAGGCCACATGGTCTTACTGCCACGCGCCAGAATGAACGTGGATAATAACCATGTCACCAGGATTTGGGTCACGGGTGGCATTTTGTTGAATGCTAACAGAGATCATAACCCTACCAGTATTTTCGGTCACATTTTCTCTTAATACCAAAGGACTTGATTGACCGATGTTTGCATCTTTTAGCCATGTAATTGGATTAATGATCTGCATTATTAATAATTTCTATTCTCAGTGACATAGTGATTACATTCAAATGCAACTTGCAGAGGATTATCTATATTACCATATTGTAGCGAAGTTGCTGAGGTGTGGGAATTGGGACATGATCAACTTGTTGTATTGTCGACTATCCAGGCTCGTGAGCCTCTCGAATAGGGATGGTAGGTGGCATATTAGTAACATAGCCACCACGTCTAGCTGCCTGACGCTGTCTCGGCATGATACTAACCAAAATAACCAAAATAAACTGCAATATATTACAAGTCAATTTAACAAAACTAGTAAATACTTATCAAGAAGCATAAGACAATCAAATTTGGTTAATCAAGAAGCATAAGAAACTATTCTAGATTCATATTACTATTTAGTAATATATATTAACTCCTTTACATTACATACCATAATGCTTCAACATAATTAGAATTACATAGCATCATCATGCTTCAACATAAGTACAACATTATGCTTGAACAGTAATAAATGTTTTCTTTACAAGAGTGCCTTCGTTATGATCGTTGCGAGCGTAAGGAGCATCTTCATTGGCCAACAGGATGCTTGTGTCAACCTCCACACTGAACGGAGACACCTCGTCACACCTATTATAATCATCTTCATCGGTGACGTCCTCGACACCCAC
>CM014278.1:109329-141589 GCA_004135705.1 Alloteropsis semialata
GGGGAGGGGAATGAAACCTCGGGTTTCAACCCCCCGGTCGTCGGCCGTTTTGAGCCGCCGAAACGCCCGCTCGGCCGTCCGATCGAGCCGACGGCTCAGATCGACGCGGAGCGGGGGAGGGTGGCGCGGCGCTGCTGGGCCGAATCGGCGGCCCAGCCCTTGGCTGCTGGGCCCCGAGCCCAGGCGCGCGCCATCCGGGCCGCCGCGCGTGGTGATGGGCCGGATGGGCCGGTCTGATGGGCCGCGCGCGCGAGTTACAGGCCGAAAGGCATTTTTTCATTTAAGTTTATTTTTTTAAGTTTTTCAGCTATTCTTTTTCAGTATTGTTTTAATTCATTTAGCTTAAATTAATTACTGTTTTAAGAAAAGTTTATATTCTCTGAGTTTAAGTTAATATTAATTATTGCATAAGTCTATTACTTTAAGTGGTTGGTGTTTCTTTTATGATTATTTAAGTTTGTTTTCATGATTATTCACTGATATTTAAGTTTTCAATCCACCACTATACTTTGAGATGCCTCTAAATGAATGGAACCACCGGGAAATTTGTTTAGAATAAACTTGTGATTATTTCTGACCACCGTTGTTTAATCATGAGTATTAAGATGAATTTCAATTGTTTTCCCCACCGGTGATGCATATTGAAATTTAATGCATGCTTTTAATCAGACCACCATAGGGTTATTATCATGCTTTTATTCGCATTTCATTGTATATGATCACTAAGCTAAGTTTTGTTCTTTATTATTTCAGTGAGTAATGTCAACACTGTGGCCTCCTACCTCAATAACATTGAGCCGCTCAATGGAGTGAACTTTCCAGAGTGGAAGGGCAAGGTCATGACATGCTTGGCATGGAATGATTTGGATGTTGCCCTCAGGGAGGATAAGCCTGCTGCACCTGAGGCTGGACAGACTTCACCTGCTCTTGAGAAGTGGGAGAGGTCTGATCGCATGTGTACCATGGTGATGACTTAGACAATCAGTGCTGTCATTAAGGGGGCTATTCCCACTAAGAAAGCTAATGGCGCTGATCTCACTGCTAAGGAGCTGCTGGCTAAGATTGAAGAGAACTTTAAGAGCTCATCTAAGACTTATGCAAGCACTTTGATCATGAAGCTTGTCTCCTCTCAGTACAATGGTCAGAATGTTATAAGGGAGCACATTCTTAATATGTGTGACATGGCTAACAAGCTTAAGGAGATGAAGATGGAGATCTCAGATGGTTTTCTAGTGCATTTTATCACGACCTCACTCCCTTCACCACAGTATGCTGCTTTTAAGATAAACTACAACACCAACAAGGCCGTTTGGTCTATTAGTGATTTGATCAGCTACTGTGTTGAGGAGGAAGAGAGGCTTAAGACTGAGAAGATGGAGGACGTGGTCAATTTGGTTGGCAATCTTTCTCTCAATAACACTCCTAAGAACCAGCATGAGTCAGGCAGCAGTAAGCAAGGCAACAACAACAAGAACAACAATAAGAAGAATGGGAATAAGAGAAAGAATTTAGGTCCCAGGAATGACAACAAGTTCAAGCGTGGCAATCAGTCTCAGGATGGCAAAATGCTTTGTTCCTTCTGTGAATCACCCAAGCATCTTCAGAAAGGTTGTCCAGGCTTTAAGGAATGGCTAAAGAAACAAGGTAATATTAAGTTTGATGTTGTCTCTTTCATTGATGAATTATTTTTAGCAGATTTTCCCCTAATACTTGGTGGATTGACTCAGGTGCTACTGTGCACATTTCCAATTCATTACAGGCATTCAGTTCGATTCGAGCTATAAGAAGGGGGGAGCGAAACCTAAGAGTAGTTGATGGGAACGGCGTTGAAGTTGAAGGCATTGGAAGCTTCGTCTTAGAGTTGCTGGGCGGCTTCCAGCTTAATTTAGATGAGGTTCTTTATGTTCCTAGTTTAAAGAGAAACCTTATTTCAGTATCAGCTATAGCAGATTCAGGACATGTTTGTGTATTTAATAAAGACAAGTGTGTGATTCAGTTTAATTCAATAAATGTGGGCTCTGCTGAAAGGCAAGGCAAACTTTATATGCTCTCTCTTAATGATGATTCTGTGATGACTATTTCTAATGGTTCAAATAAACGTAAGCGTTTTAATGAGAACTCTTCGAAATTGTGGCACTGTCGCCTTGGTCATATTTCGAGGGGGAGAATAGATCGTCTCATTAAAGATGAGATAATCGAAAACTTAGACTTTTCAGATTTAGAGCAGTGCATTGACTGCATTAAGGGAAAATATGCTAAGACAATTAAGAAAGGCGCTACCAGGAGTACGGGTGTATTAGAAATAATTCACACAGATATCTGTGGCCCTCTCTCTGTAACATCTGTAGATGGCTATGATTCTTTCATTACATTTACTGATGATTATTCCCGTTATGGACACATCTACCCTATTCGTAAGCGTTCAGATGCGTTAGAAATATTTAAGATATATAAGAAAGAAGTTGAGAAACAGCATAACACTCCTATTAAGATAGTAAGATCAGACAGGGGAGGTGAGTACTACGGGAAACATGCTCAATTTGGTCAAATTAAGGGACCGTTCGCTAAGTACTTAGAAGAAAATGGCATAAGAGCTCAGTACGCCATGCCAGGCGAACCACAGCAAAATGGAGTTGCTGAGCGACGCAATCGTACACTAATGGATATGGTACGAAGCATGCTCAGTCATTCCAGCTTGCCAGTGGAATTGTGGATGGAAGCATTAAAGACAACTGCTCATATACTTAATCGGGTTCCGTCTAAGTCAGTTCCCAAGACACCTTTTGAGTTGTGGAATGGGAGGAAACCGTCATTAAATTATTTAAAGGTATGGGGCTGCCCTGCTGAGGCAAAGTTGTTTGATCCACAGCAAAAGAAATTAGATTCCAAAACTGTGAGTTGTCACTTTATTGGATATCCAGATAAGTCAAAGGGATACAGATTTTACTGTCCTGGTCGCTCCACTAAGTTCGTCGAGACCAGACAAGCTGTGTTCTTAGAGGATTCAGAGATGAGTGCAGGTTTTCCGAAAAGAGATATAAGTCTTGAAGAATTACGGGTTGAACTTCCCAATCCGGAAATCCCTCAGTCTACAGAGATGTATCAGTTTATACAACCAATTATTCCTCAGTTAAGCAACACCACGCCTAATACTGTTATTCAGCAAGGACATGTGGAGCAGGCTCCTGTTTTTCAGGCGCCAGCTGCTGGGATTCAGGCACCAGCTACTGAAGTTCGAGCAGAAGAAATTCTACAAGAACCACCTCAAGCAGTACCTGAACCAGTTGTGAATGAGCCGTTAGTAAGATCACAAAGAGTAAGGAGGCCTGCAATTAATCCTGATATTTATGAGACATATTTAAGTGAAGATTTATATGATGTGGGGACAATAAGTGATCCTGTCAATTTCAAACAGGCAGTTGAAAGTAAGAATTCCACTAAATGGATTGAAGCCATGGAAGAAGAGCTAAAGTCTATGAGTTCTAATAAAGTATGGGATTTAGTAGAAATTCCTGATGGGGTCAAACCAGTAGGCTGTAAATGGGTCTACAAGACTAAACGTGATTCCAAAGGGAAGGTCGAAAGATTCAAAGCTAGACTCGTAGCAAAAGGATTTACTCAGATAGAGGGAAGAGATTACAATGAAACTTTCTCTCTCGTGTCTACTAAAGATTCATTTAGAATTGTCATGGCACTCATAGCCCATTTTGATATGAAACTACATCAGATGGATGTTAAGACTGCGTTCCTTAATGGAGATTTAGATGAGACTATTTATATGACTCAACCGCAAGGTTTTGTTATTAAAGGGAAAGAACATTTGGGATGCAGATTAAAGAAATCTATTTATGGACTTAAGCAAGCATCCAGACAGTGGAACCTTAAATTTGATGAAGTCATTAAGAAATTTGGATTCAGTGAGAATGATGTGGATAGATGTATCTACATTAAGTTCAAGGGTGGAAAGTTGATAATTCTAGTACTGTATGTGGATGACATACTATTAGCTAGCAATGATAAGAATATGTTACATGAGACTAAGAACTTTCTATCATCTCATTTTGATATGAAGGATCTCGGTGAAGCCTCGTATGTACTTGGCATTGAGATACACAGAGACAGAGCCCAAAGAGTACTAGGATTGTCTCAGAAAGCTTATATTGAGAAAATGCTTAAGAGATATAATATGGATAAGAGTAATGCATCACCTGCACCAATTCAAAAGGGCGATAAGTTTAATAAAGATCAGTGCCCTAAGAATGATTTTGAGAGAAGCAAAATGGAGAACGTTCCCTATGCATCAGCTATTGGAAGCTTGATGTACGCACAAGTCTGTACGCGTCCAGACTTGGCATTTGCAACCGGAGTACTTAGTAGATATTTGGAAAATCCAGGTTGGGCTCACTGGGTTGGCGTTAAGAAGGCGTTCAGATATTGCCAAGGCACTAAGGATTACATGCTCACATACAAGAGAACAGATAATCTTGAAGTTGAGTGCTATACAGATGCCGACTTTGCTGGTGATGAAGACGATAGAAAATCCACTTCTGGGTTCGTCTACATGCTGGCAGGGGGAGCAATCTCTTGGAAAAGTTGTAAGCAAGGAGTAACTGCTGCATCTACAATGCAAGCAGAATTTGTGGCATGTTATGAAGCTTCGGGCCAAGGTGCATGGCTCAAGAATTTTATTCCGGGATTAAGAATTGTTGATAGTATCTCGAGACCTATCACAATGCACTGCGACAATCAAGCCGCAGTTTTCTTTTGCGCAAACGATAAATTATCTGGTGCTTCTAAGCACATTGATCTTAAGTATCATGTCGTGAAAGAAAGAAACCGGGACGATACGTATATTATTAAGCATATCAGTACTAAGTTTAATATTGCGGATCCGCTCACCAAAGGCTTACCACCATCCCTTTACGAGAGACATGTCCTTCACATGGGATTAGTGGATACCTTTGATAAAGTCCTGGTTCAGGGCCATTAGAATTTCCCCTAAACTAAGAATAAGAGTCCTGACGAAGTTTTTCAGTAAAGGCTATGGGTAATGTTGTCCCAGTATGCCGAGGTGCTACTGATGACACATTGGTTTGGTACTTGCTGTTTTACTTAGGAAGGATTTAGATTAAGTTAGTATTTAGTTTAGTTTAAGTTAGTTTTAGTTTAAGTATTGACCTTCGGTCAAGGGGGAGAATGTTGGATATTTTGGTTTGACCTCGGTCAACCGACGAGCTGAGGATAAGGGGAGTTGTTCCCTATCCCCTAAACCTCGGAATTGATCTAACTAAGCCGCTGCCGTGATCGGGAGGCAGTTCTAAGCCATCACGGACTCGGCCCCGGGCCTACAGTGCTATCTATATAAGGGAGGGGGTTCCACAGGGACTCCTGATAGGCTAATCACGAGCTCAAGGCTCGCCAAACCCTAAACCACCCAAAACACCGATCATTAAGAGCGCTGGAAGGCTTGGAAGCTCGAGCTCCGCGTCCTGGGCAGTGCCGCTGGCATCCTGAAGGCCTTCGGTACCCTCAGAAGACGCTCAAGGAACGTCTACGCTACAAGCCCGACGCCGCATTCGCCATCGACTTTGTTGCTGCTGATCCGGCCTACACCGACGACATGGACACCACTGCCGCCGGTATAAGCCAAACCCTAAGCTATTCCGCATTAGTTCTAAGTGCTAGATGTGATCTAGAGTAGACTAGAGATCCTGTGTTCATGTTATTGTGCTAAGTATTGTTAGTTTTATCTATCACATGCCACCAATCTATGATGAGGAGAAAGAGGAGGTCTTATTTGATCATGGTATTATTCCGGTTGATGGGGAGAATACTATTATGTTCTTTTATCCTGAAAACTCTCTGTATTACGCCATTGATTTTGAAGCAACTTCATCAACTATAGTTTTGAGTGAAGATCAAATATTTCATGGAAATTTTGTTCTTGTTGGCCCATGTGTGGATGTCTTGGGGCTAAGTTAAATATCCTACCAAGGTTGTAGTGATTTTGTACTCAATTCAAGGGAGAAAAAAAAGGGAAATTATGGCATGCTTGTACGAGCATCACAAGATTCAATAATTATGCAAGGCTGCTCGTTGGATTACACCACCAGTACATCATTTGTGGTCAAGGAGACTATGAGACCAAGAAAAGTGGAGTAACATGCATATTTCTTATGGTTGTATTAGACCGAACTCGAGGATGAGTTCTTTCTCAATCAGGGGAGGATGATGAGAACATGGGAAGGTAAACCATGTGCATGAGAAAGTAACCCACCATCGGTTGCGTAGAATGGTTATGATTTACATGAGTCAAGAAAAATGTGCAGCAGTATCTCTATCTTTCGTGGATTTCTGCTATTAATATACAATGTTTCAGCATTCACATTATACATCATTGGAACGTGCTATGAGTTAAGTTTCCAACACAACAAACGGTGCATCTTTTGGGCTTCCGAGTCAAGAATTATGGTCATTTTAGTGGAAGGTGTGCAGGCTGCCAGGAAGTTGCGCGAAAGTCCAAGACTCTTCGGTTGCTCCATTATCTCTCTGTTTCCAAGAGTCATATGTATCTTACAGTTTAAGAATATTAATTAGGGACTGATTTCCTAAGTGTCCTTGTAGTTTTTTCAACTATTAAGTGTGCGTCTCTCCCTCTCTATATAAAGGGATGATATGTAATCTGTTGGGAGACTAGGTGAATTTGATATGATTTGAGAATTGAGCGTTGCTCTTACCTGTGAAACCCATAGAGTAACCTCTGGTGCTAGTCGATCTCGTCGAGTAATCTCAGAGTTATCCTAGTTGAGAAACCCGTCGAGTAATCTCCGGTGATAGTTGATCTTGATGAGTGATCTCCGAGTGATTCTAGTTTTATCCAATCCACCCACCACCGCGCTTCCGTGTTTCCACCTCTCCTTTTTGTTGCTCGAGTGAGAGTGTCTCTATCATTTTCTTGTGACAGTTTGTTCCGACCAGTACAATAACTTGCAGATCTGGCCGTCTGGGGCTCTGGGCTACCTGATTGACGGACGGGATGCAATGTGGGACACAGTCATCATGTCACTGCTTCCTGAAGAAATTATGTTCTCAGTTGCATTGGCATCATAGAGAATAGTAACAATGAATAATCACTAAATAAACAGGGCAGGTTAATACTTGGGTATGAGGTAAAATGATGTAAAAACCTAGCTGCATAGTTGTCCGCATGGCTGCTTAAAATCCTGAAATGCTCCAGCATAGCAGCGAAATGTCGTCTGTGGATGATTCTCGTGTTTAAGTAAATTTTGTGGTGTGCATCAGTGCATGTTATATACCTATATATCTATCTGGTTTCGAATCTAGAAATGTCCTGAAAAGGTCGAACCAAATTCTAAGAATTGCATGTTATTACCTCAAGTGGATGTGCGCCACTATGAATTTCTTGCATCAAAAGTACACATATGAGTTGATCAAATTATCTAAAGATTTCACAAGGTTTCGTAGGGACATGTACCAGCAGTGCAGAGGGAATGGATCATCCTTTTTGATTTGTTCATAGGGAAACGTAGGATATTTAATTAGGGAAAGCTGGATTTCCCTACGGTTTCAGAATATGACTCTAGGGAAGCAAACATTCCTAGAACACATCAGGTTGTTCCTAGGGAAAGAGAAAAGTCGTAGTGGAACCCTTGGACTCCAATACTAGTTATAAGAAGTTTCGAAGAAGAAGTGGGTCTACAAAGAATCCAGTGTGAAAAGCACACACACCAAGATAAAAGTTCATGCTAGCTTCTTGCCAAACGATTTGTCCAGAGGAACTAGAAGCATTGAATTTGGTACGATCTTTAGCAGCTAGCCTAAAAAAGAAGAAGCCGAAGTTCCTCAGTCTTTGTGCACATGGATTTTATCCGTACTCCGCAACTTCTCAAAACTCGTAGCTCAAGGTTGCGGAGCTCCAGCGAAATTAAAGGTGTGGTTAGGCCTGTTGCTGGATATTCATAATCTTTACCCAAATCCACACCCACCTCAAATGGGGAAGGTATAGACAAAAAATTGTTTATCTATTAGAAATGGGGAGGACAGTGTATAAGGAGAAAACTATTTATCGATTAGGTATGTATAGTATCTAGTGCAAAAGGATTTATCCATTGGATATGGGTGAGAATGAGGAAAGTGAGGATCGGATAATATATATTTGGATTTGGGTATAAATAAAAGTGGGTTTGACTATACCTTACCCAGTGGCTGGTCTAGGTGTGGTGCAATGCACACAGATTACATTGTGTTGATGGAGCACTTTTCCAATTAACCCACCCAATCAAAACCTATTTGATTTAAATAGCAAAGGGAAAAATATGAATAGGTACATGCAAAGCAGTGTTTATATGGAACAGCAGAGTCCAAATACATAAAAAATTTATGGTAGGAGCCACGTAATTGAGTCATATCTATCTTTTTTTTTGAATGAAGTTGAGTCATATCTATCTAGGAGTATGCTTTTATGCATAGTGGTGAAAGAAAAAAAAAGAGCTGATGGTAATGTAAAGTAAGGAACTAATAATTTTTTATGATACAGTGTTACATGCACACTTGGACTCTCAATATTAGCCACATAATTGCACAAGCCACCACCCGCTAGTTTTGTAGGTAATGCACAAGGAGAGTTGCTGATCGTGATATCAGGCCTCTCTCTCTCCCTCTCTGTAACACCTTTATTACTTTTTTATTTTTTTCGGGTGGTAACACCTTTCCACTTGACCTGATAAGATGTCAAAAAAATTGAAGTAGACGTCACTTTGCTTTGAGTTAATGGAATATCTTTTGTCACTTTCACTTGATCGGTCCCTGCTGCCGCTCATATCCGATCAAAATGGTTTCAATTTTTGTGTGCACGTGTGTCTTGTACATGCCTCAGTCATTCCTCGTGGGCATGTCCAGTGAGTGGCAAACCAGCAGGCAAGTTATGATAAGGAGGTTTTGATTAAAGCACGCGTGCATCTTTTTTGATTTTTTATTTGTGATATCTTTTTTGTCCAGGACGAACGACAGAGATCGGAGCCCCACCCTGACAGAAACGAGTGAAGAAACAGCCGTTGTGGAGAGCTTTGGAGGTAATGACAGCTCACAACAAAGTGGAAGCACCCAAACTTGCATGTACTCGCTCCGTCTAAAAAAGAATACAACTTTTGCATTTTAAGAGTCAAATAATTTCAAATTTGACTAGATCTATGTAAAATAATACTAACATTTATGGTACAAAATAAATTATTAGATTAATTCTAAAATATATTTTCATACCGAGTCTATTTAAAAATATAAATATAAATATTTTTTAACAAAAATTGATCAAATTTAAAATTATTTGACTTCTCGAGAAGCGATAGTTGCTTTTTTTTTAAGAGGAAGAGAGTTGGGAGTATACGCAGCATTGCTCAGTAGTGTGCACAGCTGCAATCTGGCGCCATAATTTCTTTGAAAAAAAAAACCTGGCGCCGTATGTGGAGCCCTCCAGGTCGTCGGAGCCTCTATTTAAATGAAAACAGAGCCGCAGCACCAGCGGAGCCTCTATTTAAATGAAAACAGAGCCGCAGCACCAGCAGCCAATAATCCAGAAAAGCAGATCGAGGAGCTACATCAAATCCATCAGCGGAGAAGGGATCCACAGCCGATCGATGGCGAAGCGGCAGCAGGCTGTTTGCACGGCGTTCCTGATGGCCTGCTTCCTCCTCCTCCTCCTCCTCCTCGTCTTCGTCACGCACGCCACTGTCCCTGCAGAGGCAGCAGGTTGCTAGCTAGCTATCACTACTTGGTCATACACACACGGCCACATGTGCAATCGTTTTACCTCTTTGCGTGCAGGGAGGCCTGCAAGCAATCCATCCGTAGGGCCGGGCCCAAGCTGCGGACATCTTCGTCCCCATTGTCCACCTTCAACGGCAACAACCGCAAGGCCATGAGCCTTTTTGTCTCCTGTCACAGCTAATAAGGGCTTCTCCAGTGACAAACCGACTTATGGAAATAAAGAAAAACACATGCATCATGATGACTAGAGTTTTTCTCCATTAGTCCACTCTATCAAATAAAGAAAAACACCTGGCGGGAAGCCTGGTGTGCCCTGTTCTACTTGCACGGTGGCAGCGAGCGCACCGTACTGGATGCGGTAGCTAGGGCTGGACAACGAGTCAGCTCGGCTCGGTTCGGCTTGGCTCAGTCCAGCTCGTTAAGATAACGAGCTAGCTCGGCTCGGCTCGTTAACTTAACGAGCTGGAAAGACAGCTCGGCTCGGCTTGTTAGCTCGTTCGAGCCAGCTCGTTTAGCTCGCGAGCTGAACATTTAATATATATATTAACAAATAAATAATTATTGATGTTCACAAATTCACATAAATGACATAAACATAAGTACACTACTATCCACGTGGTACAACATGAGCAGGCTTGCAGCTCGTTGGGCAACAATGTTGCAGCTCGTTTGGCTCGCGAGCCAGCTCGCGAGCAGCTCGAACTCGCTCATTATACTAACGAACTGAGATGGTTGTTCGAGCTGGCTCGTTAATAAATTAAGCCGAGCCGAGTCGAGTTCGTCACGAGCCGAACGAGCTAACGGGTCATGTATTTTTTATCTAGCCCTAGCGGCAGACCACAACGGCAACGGCAATGACGTGCTTGACGGCCAGCTCATGGAAATGGCATTGGAGGCACATAATTAAGGGGAGAGAAGAAGTTTCGTGTAGTAGCATAAATAAAATCCATATAATTTTTAATGGCATCGAAGTAATTAAGTCAAAATTAAACGAGGGACAGCGAGCGGAAGAAGCTCGTGGGATCCAAAACTTGGTTAGAGAGCCCAAACGAGCTACATGAAAAAGGCTGAAAGAGGCGCAAAGGAACTGCACAATGCCGAGAAGAGGCCCAAACGAACGGCTTACTGATTTTATTTATATGTTGCCTCCTAATGTAGCGCATAATTTACTGGTGCCATGAGATGAAAGCGGTCGGAAACGGTCGAGAAATATCTCTAACACCCCGTTTGGACGTAGATATTGAAGCTCGGAATTAGGAATTGGAATCGGATGTTCTCAATATCTGGTGTTTGGATGGTTTGTTAATTGGAATTGGAAATCAGACCCAATGCCAAGCGGTATTCCTCCCGGTGCAGCGCACTCGCCCACAATTCCGACCCCTCCACCTATGTATTCGCGTGCATTCTATTCCCCTGCATCTCTCCGTCTCTTTCTCTCATCCCTCTCGTTCTTCTTCGGCGCGACGCGCTCCTTCTCCGTCGCCCAGCGCCCTGCTCTCCTTCTCCTCCGTCGCCCTGCTCCCTCCTATAGCAGCTGTGGACTTCAGAGGCTCGCTCCCAGTGGCGGCTGGCGGTGGCGGCCAACGGAGGTGCTCCCCTCCTGTAGCGGCGGAGGCCCGGCCCTCCCATGGCTGCGGCGGCGCGGAGGCCCGGCCCTCTAGTCGCAGCAGCAGCAGCTGGCGGAGGCTCGTCCCTCCTGTAGCGGCGGTGGCATACGGAGGCTCTCCCCTCCCGTCGCTGCGACAGTGCAGAGGCCAGGCCCCTCCTGAAGTGGCGGCGTAGAGGCTCGGCCCTCCTGTAGTGGCGGCGGAGAAGATGATATCAAATTCAATTTCACTCTGTACACATCCAAACATGAATTGGTATTTGCCATCTCAACTGATTCCAAGTAGTAATTTTATTTGCATCCAAACAACATATTTGATATTGCAATCCATTTTCAATACTGGCTTGTTTTGTTATTGGAACCAATTCAATGCCAAGGTCTCCAATATCGACATCCAAACGTAGCCTAACCACTTTTGATTTCATATTTTTACTCAAAATCCGGAAAGTTAGTCGGAAAAATGATATCGGGTATATCGGGATGACGGACACGGAATAATTCGATCGAGAACATGTCGATAACGATCAGGAACCGGTATTTTACATCGGAAAGATCAAGGCATAGACAACCCACAAAATGACGATGACATGCGACGGTTGCTTTGGCATGGTACATATTCAAACATGACTTTCACATATAATAGTGACATAAATAGATTAAAGTTTACAATATAGAAAAAGTAAAACATAAAAGTTGGTACACGCTCACTAAAAAATGATGATAAAAAATGCCAATGCTACTCTTTAAAAAATGGGCTGCCCGACAGCATCTCTTGCTTCTGTTCTGTTGTGGTGTTGTTCCGCTTGGCCCATGCAAACATAGACCGGCAGAATGCAGCGTTTTCCTGCCGCGCGCGGTGCTACCCGCGTGAGCTCTAATTAATCCCACCTCGAGTACATAAAGCGGTCTGAAGGCACAGAGCAATATATTATGCAACCAAGGCCCCGCGTTAAGGATGTATCTGGTGGGCTGTTCCTAGTGCTGTGCTCTTTTGGCCTGGTAGAAAAAAGGGGATTAAACCGGGAAGAAACCCGGAATTTCCGACTAAAAACGGGAAACGATAGAGATATTATCCTAGTTGTGCCCTCCGAAGAGAAGCCTATTATTTTCTAAAACGAAGCATTCGATCCCACATGTTTCATCGGCCCCTCCATCCGTAAACGATAGAGATATTTGTACCGATGAAAATCAAGTTTTGCAAAGTTTAACCAACAATTAAATAAAATATATGCAAGTTTAGGACTTAAAATTTGCATCAATAGATTTATGTCCATAATTACTTTAAGATGGTATTAATTTTCTAGAAATTGAAGAAATATATAGAAAATAGGAATCAGAATACATTTTGTTTAATTTTTCTTTGATCAACGTATCCCTATCATTTCCGAACAAAATAGTATTTCGTAGAGATGGATACCAAGCCGGCTCGGCTCGACTTGACCCAGCTTGTTTAGATAACGAGTTGGTTTGGTTCAGCTCGTTAAGAAAACGTGAAAAAATGCAGCTCGACTCAGCTCACTAATAGCTTGAGCTAGCTCGTTTTGACCCATGAGCACCCTTATCTTTAGCTCCAGCTTTACGGCTGCCGATGAGACCGAGCTCCGCAACACGAAGGAGGAAGTCATGCTGTGGCGGTGCCACACGGAAAGCCTCTCTAGGAGTAGGATCCTCCTGCTGCGCGACGAGTTAGCTTCGCTGATTGCATTGCCACGTTCCCCCTGTCGTGCTCCGTCTCCCTCGTATGTGGCTCCGCAGCTCACGCCAGGCGCCACCGCACCCCACTGAGTTGAGAAGGCCTCTCTTGGTAGCGGCTGCGCTGGCTTGGACATCTGCAGTCGTTGTGCTATACCGGATCTCTAAGCAATCAGTACTAAAGCCCTTTTTTTTCCCCTAGCGAATGCCTCATTCTCTACTTGTGATACGAGCATGCTTTATGCATATTGGTGAAAGAAAAAGGTCTGATGGTAATGAAATAATAATATCACAAGTGCTGGATGAAACTTTTTTGAAACACCGATACAAACAACGCAGACATTCACACAACACGCATACTGACCCCTATAAATACAATGATGCAAACCCTACACCTATATAAGCATCTTCGAGAAACTGGACTAGCCGGTCCGATTTGAGATTGACGAATTCATCATAGACACCTCACTATCGATGAGCAAGTTGTCTACCACTGAAAAGAATAGCGGACCTTTTGTATTAGCCACATAATTGCCCCAGATCCGAGCCTGTTCGGTTAGCTTATCAGCCACCAGCCAGCAGTACTTTTCTCTCACAACAAATCAGCACCAGCCACCAGCCACCAGCCAGCCAGCAGTACTTTTCTCTCACAACAAATCAGCACCAGCCACCAGCCGCCAGCCAACCGAACAATGTCTGTTTGGCTCATCACGTGAACCTGCCACGCCAGAACAGCTGTCTCGCCGCAAATCGAGCAGACGATTTGTCGCCAGACTTTTGGCGAGGCAGGGCGTGGAAAATAAACTACCATCTCATGGGAAGCTCTAGCAGTTCCACAAATCACGTAACAAACCAAACACCTTCCCAAGCTTAGGACAAGAACATTGCTACATGTAACCAGTCTTATAGGTTGTCTCATGCAATTCCACGTAGAATTTCTGATGATGTGGAGGAAAGAGATGGAGGTGAGAGAACCAAGTGGTTGTTTCACAAGGCAATCACCTCAAAGCTAAAGGGTCTGTTTGATAACCAGGGGCTAAAGTTTAGCCCTCTCCTTTTAGCCCTTAGGGATCCAAACGGGAGGGCTAAACGAGGGGCTAATTTTTAGCCCTCCCGTTAGCACATTAGCCCCTTCAAGGTGGGCTAAAGGGGCTAAAAGTTGTTGTGGAGAAAAGAAAGGGCCCTACACCCCTATCTTTCTCCAGCTTCGAGATGGACTGATGGTATTAATTAGGGGCAAATAGGTCTTTGTAAAGTAAGGGGCTAAACGTTAGCCCCTCTATTCAAACGGTCCAAGGGGCTAACTTTAGCCCCTCCATTTTAAGGGCTAATCTTTAGCCTTGGCTAAACTTTAGCCTAGGGAATCCAAACAGACCAAAAATTTAGGACTTTGAGATCACTCAATCACCATTGTACGAGTTGTTGATGCCATGTAACTCTTAAATATTTATTTATATGCATAAGTTAATAAATTACTTAAAAACTATGAGACAACCTATAATACAACTAATTAGAGGTTGTTCGTTAAATCGTCGCAAAATTATGTGGCAATAATTACACCATCTTTTAGACAACACTAATGTATTTGCCTAACTTTGCGGTGTGGTGCACGAAACACTGTCCGCACTACATATGTGCACCGTTTGCTTCATTGCTGATCATGAATTCATGATATACCACGCTTCTCCCTCTCTGTTGTATCGCCTTCCTGCTTGACGTGATAAGATGTCAAAAGAAAATGAAGGAAATGACACTTTTGCTTTGAGCTAATGGAATATCTTTAATTTGTTAGTTTCACTTGATCGGTCGCTGCTGCCTTTCATATCCGATCAAAATTGCTTCAATTATTGAGTGCACGTGTCATGTACATGCCTCAATCCTCGTGTGTATGCTGAGTCCGGTGAATTGCAAACCAGCAAACAAGCTATGATAAGGATGATTTTGACTAAAGCATGCATTATATGTATCTTTTTGTTGTTTTATTTGTAATGTCTTTTTTGTCCAGGACGGACGAAAGAGATACATGCCTCAATCCTCGTTTTTGTCACATTTATCCATAAATTTTCCAGTAATTAATCATATAAAAATAAATAAAACTGTAGATAAATATATATTTAATAAATATATATACATATTTATCATGACATAATAAAAAGTATATAAAATAATTTCATCACTAAATAAATAAACTAGAGTATTAAATTAAATTTAATATTTATATATCTTTATCGTTAAGATTAATGACATTAGTCATTAAAATTAGATATAAATTTAAATAGTTTTATGGGTACAATAATAGTAATATTAAAATTGATATAATAATCATTAGTAATGGAGATAACTTTAGTTTCGACTATTGAAACTATTTAAAAGTTATCTCGGTTGGATACTTGAATATTGCCGAATACGGATGTGGAACTGGATAGAGAAAATCCATGAAAAATAAATTCAAATATATCTATTTTAGTACTATATTAAATTTGGTTATGAATAAGGATATCTATATTTACATTTTAGCAGACACAAATATAGGGTAATTGAGATTTCACTTTAATATTTTCATCCCTAGCAACGATAGCCATTACCGGGGAATGCTTTGGAGGCTGCGACGGCTCACGACAAAGGTGAAGCACCCAAGCTCGCTCGTATTTTCGCAACGCTCACTAGGGGTCCATGTCTGATGCGGTGATGCCTCGCTCTCCCGCCACAAGTTGGCGCCGTGGAGCCGAGCTAGGTTCTCCTTCTCGCACAGTGTGGCAGACTGGTAGGCGCCTCTCTATATGTATATAATGGCGACATGCAGAACCTAGCTATCTCGTACTTGTACGTCCCGCAGTGCAAATCTAGAAAAGAAATCCGTCATCGATCGATCGATGGCGAAGCAGCAGCAAGCTCTTTGCATGGCGTTCCTGATAGCCTTCCTTGTCGTCTCCGCCATGCACGCTGTCGTGGGCGCCCCTGATGCAGAGGCAGCAGGTACCTAGTATCTAGCGGTTACACACGGCCACACACGTGTGCAATCGTTTTTACCTCTTTTGGGCGGAGGCATGTTATATCACCCGAGTACACCGGCACCAGGTAAATTTTCAATTTCAATTATTAGCACCTGATTTTCACCGTTTGTGCACTCCCTAATCTCAAGCATGTGCACACCGTACTAGCATTAGTAGGCCCATCAGGCCACAGCCCACAGGCCAGCATACGGCCCAGCAGGCAACATCCACAGCGAGAGAACGAAACGACCACTACTACAGAATTCAACTGCAGCAACGCCCCCCTTTTTTAGTAGGGCGGCTCAAATTGAAAACCGCTCTTACAGTGTCGAAACCGGCCAGGCAGATGTTCAGCCGCCCCTACAAATAGCTTAGTAAGAGCAACTCCAAGAGCCTCTTTATCAACCTTGGACTAGCTAAAAAAGAAAAAGTAGAGAAAAAATGGGATCCAACGGAATCGCTATCTACCTCGTTCAGTATCCTCGCTCGGTATCCACCCGGCGCCACTCGGCATCTTTGCCGAGCGAGAGCGCTCGCCATCCCATCCCTCCCACGCCCGCGCCCTGTTTCCGCTCCCGCGCTTTTCCCCCACCGGTCTCTCCGACTCGCGCAGCGCCACCGCATCTCGGCCTTCGACGACCTGGCCTCTTCGTCACACTCGACGTCTCGCCGTCCCTCTGCACGTTCCTCGTCCGTGGGTGCTTCCCGACCGCCGGGGACGCCGCGCTGAGGGGCATGGGGAGCTGCTGATGCTCGCGCACCCGCTCCACCTGCGCCTGCTCTCCGACGAGTGCCGGTCTCCTCCGTCGGAGCCAAACCCACAGGAAAGGAGGTGCCCGCGATGTCTGTACTCGTCTCCGTGCTTCTCGCCGCGGCGCCGTGCGTGATCCGTCTGCTCTACTGCTTCCTGTGGGTTCCGCTCAGGCTGCAGCGCCGCTTCCGGCGGCAGGGCATCGACGGCCCGCCGCAGCGCCTGCTCTCAGGCAACGCGACCGAGTTCCGCGCGATGCTGCGCGCCGCCGCGAGGTCCGCGCCCTTCGCCTCCTCCCACCACCATGTTGTCGTCGCCCGCATCGTGCCGCACTACCACGAGTGGGCGGCGCGGTACGGCCGCCCGTTCATGTACTGGATTTGCCCTGCGATTCACTCGATTCAGAATGGAGAAGGCCTTAATTTGATCAGAGGATTTCGATTTGATGGGTTTCTGGACCTGCATCTCTTGCTGCTATGCTTGTTTGATACGTGAGTAGTAGACATGGATTCAAACCCAGGAGCTCCGTTCCGACGACAAAGAAGCCATGAGTCCATGGATCCGGCGTGAGGTAACACAAGAACTACCAAGACTACCAAACGTGCCCATGTCGTCCGCGTGCTCGACGACTTCCGGTACTGGAGCATCGACGGCGACCTGGTGGGCGTGGTCGGCTTCTCGTGCGCACTCGTCGGAGGCGGCGGCGTACAGGATGAATGGGAAAAAAAGACCGCGTGGACCCGGTTTTGAATATAACCATCCAGTTTTACCTAGTCTATTGGATTACCCCATACATTTAGGTGGTTTTCTATTTTTACAAAAAAGGTACAATCTTCAAATTTAACTAACATAATACCTAGTCTCTTGGAGATGCTCTAAGGGCGGCTGGTGTTACCAGCCGCCCTTACAAGAAATCTGCTTAGTAGGGGCGGCTCGTGATAGCCGCCCCTACTGTTATTGGTGATAGCTTAGTAGCCGACGTCGTTGTTTTTGGTGAAGCGCCGCAACCTTCCTCGCCCAAACCGCGAAACGCAGAAACCTTGCGGGAAAGACAAAACTGCAGAATTCGAGGAGGCGTCGTTGGCTCAGCGCCTCGTCGTCGTCGCCTATTGCCGCGACGGTGCGGCCAGGAGCGCTGCCCCCGGCATCCGGCGAGCCTGAAGCCCACATAGCCATCCTTCAGCTCCGTCTCCGCGCCTCCGCCTGGTCTGTTCTCCTCTCGGTTCCACTTCCACAAATCCACTCCGTCACGATTCACGGAACAATCAAGGTACGCAACTAAATTTTAAGCACAAATCGATTTGTTTCAGTTCAGGTCATAGAGCAGTCTTTCAGTTAATTAATTGCCTGATTATCCTCTTCTCAATTAAATTGTAGGGTTAGGGTTTGCAAATTGCAAAGGAATTACAGAAGGGCTGAAGGAGAAGGAAAGATTATTTAGATTTGAGACTCTGTGACTCTGAGAATCGAAATCATATTAAAAAAAATCATGTCAAGTAAGCTTATGAATGGTTCATCGATTGAATATTTATTTTCTTCACTTCAATTAGAGAATGGAGCAGACATGTAATTGAAATTCTTAATGATGTGTTGCAGGTCAGTTTATGGCAAATTGGCTGAAAAGACCAGCACCAAATGATGTTAACAGTTTTGACGCGTCACTCGTGCATGTAGGGAAGGCGCTCGCTGCAGCGGGTACTATTCCTACGTGGCCTGCAAGCAATCCAGCAACCCCCCACGGGCCCGGCCACCTGTGCGGACGTCGTCCCCATCGGGTTTCTTAAAACCTGCTGCTTCCTACCGTGCTCTCCGCATCTCACGCGACGCGTGGCGACGCAAGAGCGCTGCAACACTAGGCGCCAGACGAGGAAGAAAAAAAAACATGGTGAGTGCAATAGAAACCAAACCATAGCCCTTTTCTGTCGTTTTTTTTCCCGTGAGGCCCTTCATCAGTTTGCGGTACTCTTGTCAGCCTTCATGATCTATTGTTTCAGAACCTTACTCTGTGCCGCTGCTTTGTACACAAAACAAATATATATTGCCCCTTTTGTTTGAGCTTTTGGGCACATCTAGACCGCTAGCTTTTCAGATGTCCAAAACCCGGATGACTCCAAAAGCCAGAAACTGAAAAGCACACGAAAAGAGGCTTCTGACTTTCAAGGACATCTGACTTTTGGACACCCATCAGTAGGCTAAAGGTGCCCAGAAGCTGAAACAAACAGGAAAAACTACTCGATCATCATATTAAGCAAATTCATGTAACAAGCAATGCTAGGGATGGGAATAGGCCGGGTCGACCCATTGGGTAGTTGGCCCGACCCAAAAAAGCAAGGCCAAAAGGTCACGTGGTTCGGCCTCAAATAGGAAAGGGGCCATAAGATCCGGAACGTACCGACCCAATGGGTCAAGTATGGCCGACCCCTTAAATTTGTGCTTTAAGATACCATTAATATAATTTGCATCTCTTATATATTTAAAAGTGCTTGTATAAGTATAGTCTAAAAATATATTGGGCCGATCCATGCGGCTCGTTGGGCCATCGAGGCCATAGTTAAACATTAAAATTGGGTCAGCATGTGGCCCTTAAAATTGGCCTTGAAGCCATTGGGACCGGGTCCAAAGCCGGGGCCATTCCCATCCCTAAGCAATGCCGAGATTGTACTGCATATTCTCTCTACCAAGATATCTCAATTGCTTACTTCTGCATTTATATGTTCAAATATCGCTAATTGTTTCATTCTGTGTTTGTACTATGTCTGTTTAGTGTAGATTTAACTTTACTGCCACCAAAAACATATTCAAAGTCTGTCAATACTCCATCCAAGATGCATAATTTGGATGACAATTAGAATTACGCGCAAAGCGCGTGATGTTCTAGTCATTGTCCAACTCCACCTGCAACTGCAAGGCCATGAGCCTTGCCCTTTAGGCCTTTACCTTCTGAGCAGCCCCGTGGCCCGTACGGCGCATACAAGGGGCTACCTAGACCTAGCGGGTCCTAGTATTGCTAAGGGATCGGATGGATGCGGGACGGCACGTAACGAGGAACAGCTCTTGTGCTAGCTTAATTATAAACGCCTAGCTGAATTATTGCATGGCTTTGCATGTTAGCTTAATTAGTATCGCTCAGTGCTACGCGCATGCCAGGTAAGTCCCACACGAACGGGGATTTTCTCAGCTCCGTGTGCGTGAACGTGTGTATGAATGTGTGTACGGTTATTTGTACCATTTGGTTCATGTATAGAATTATCCAAGTTTGGTGATGATTGTGTTTGGTTGAATAAATTGTACCATCTCATCCAAGATGAAACCATCTCACTTAATTTGTTATTAAAGGTGATGGGCCATATGTTTCAAACAAATTGGTTGAACCATTCCATCCAGAATCATTCATTCATGCATGCATCATTTCGTACACTCAACCAAATACATCCTAACAGTGCGTTTGGTTTTGGGCCGGAATCCAATTCATCCGGCATGGAAAATTAGGGTGTGTTTGATTACTTGTACTATTTGTTTCATGTATGAATTGGTCCAAGTTTGATAGTGTTGCTTGTGTTTGGTTGGGTGAATTTCCCAAATTTAATTTGAGTTTCTAGACTTTATACCTGAAATAGAGATCGGGTATTCGGTATTGGGTTCGAGTAATTCTGGTTCGGTATTCGGGTTCAGGAAATTCTGCCCATCATCCCTAATGGCAGGCACCTCTCTATATAATGGCGGCATGCAGAGCTTAGCTAGCTCCTACTTTACATCCCGCGGTGCAGAACAAACCAAAATCGAAGAAGAGATCCACCATCGATCGATTGAAATCCGGAGAAGAGATCCACCATCGATCGATCGATGGCGAAGGAGCAGCAGGCTTGAGCTGTTTGCATGGCGTTCCTGATGGCCTTCCTCATCGTCTCCGCCATGCAAGCTGTCGTCGGTGCCACTGAGGCAGAGGCAACAGGTACCTAGTACTAGCGGTTACACACTGGCGCACACAGGTGAGCAATCGTTTGGCCTGTTTGACCCGTCACCCGTGTGTGCAGGGAAGGCACTCGCTGGGTTCTACTCCTACGTGGCCTGCAAGCAATCCATCGTTCCCAACCCCCGCGGGGCCCGGCCACCTGTGCGGACGTCGTTCCCATCATTGTACACCTGCAACTGCATGGCCCCGAGCCTTTATTCCGACCTCATAAAGGGGGCTACGGCTACCTAACTGTAGGCCTATATAGGCCCTGCTTGTTTTGAAGGAGCTTATAATAAGTTCACAAGCCTCTCATAGGTAGAACCTTAGGCTATCTGCAATGGTACCCTCTATATATCACCCCCTAAAGCAATATTTCAAGGGTCCTTTAAAAATTTTCACCCTCCAAACAACAATATGCTGCAACAATACCCTCCAAATCCATCCTCTATTTGTGGGTCCCACATATCATTTCTTTTTTCCCCTCCCGGAGGGCGCGGAGTCGACGCCAGATGTGCCGCCGCAGAAGGTCGAGCTCCTCAAGACCGCCTTCGACGGCCTCGCCGCGCCGTTCGCCGACCTTCTCGCCGCCGCATGCGCCGGCGACCGGGAGCAATCCGGGTTCGGGAGGAGGCCGGACTGGATCGTGCTCGACTTCGCGCACTACTGGCTCTGCCCCATCGCCGACGAACACCAGGTCCCCTGCGCGATGTTCCTCATCTTCCCGGCCACCGGGCTCGCGTCCGGCTCGCGTCCGGAAAACGTCAGCCATGCCCGCGTTTCCGTCGAGGACTTGATGCCCATGCCGAGGCGGTTCCCCTCCCCACCTTCTTCCCTCGCCGTCCGCCGCCACGAGGACGAGGCCGCCTGGGCAGTGAAGCGCCGGTGACGGCGGAGAATGTTCGCGAGCTCGCCGCGGGGCTGGAGCTCTCCGGGGCGCGCTTCCTGTGGGCGCTCCGGCAGCCGGGCGGCGCCACCGCCGGCACCGGCGTGCTGCCGGACAGGTTCGAGGCGCGCACGCGCGGGCGCGGCTTGGTGTGCACGGGCTGGGTGCCGCAGGTGCGCGTCCTGGCGCACGCCGCCCCCCCCCCCCCCCCCTCCCCCCCCCCCCCCCCCCCCCCCCCCCCCCCCCCCCCCCCCGGTGGGCGCGTTCCTGACGCACTGCGGCTGGGGCTCCGTCGCGGAGAACCTCCGGTTCGGCCACCCGCTGGTGATGCTCCCCTTTGTCATCGCCGACCAGGGCCTCAACGCGCGGATCATGGCCGAGCGCGGCGTCGGCGTTGAGGTGGCAGCGGCAGCGGGTGCAGGACGGGCGAGGATGCGGACCTCGGCGGCTGCGCGACGGCCTCCCTGGAGCTGGAGGACCTGGAGACCGGGGTGGAGCCGGGGATCCCGACGGCCTCGGACGCGGCGGCGCGGCCCCGCTGCCTGGGGGCGAGGAGGAGGACCTGCGCGCGGGCTCGGACAGGGCTCGGAACGGCGCCATCGCATCACTCCCCGCCGCCTCGGAGCTGCGACCTCTGCAGGTGCAGCACGAGGACCACGAGGAAGAGGAAGAGGAGGTGGGGGACTCGAGAGAGAGACGAGGATTTGGAGGAGCAGCTCGCCACCCCTACATTTAGCAGAGGGAAGACCCACCTTGGACGATGGCGGAGGAGATGGCGGGTACCGCTGCAGGGGCGTTGGGGGCACGGGAACCGCTATTTTACCGGTTCCGAACGCTTTACCGGTCACTGCTGCACATAGCCTTATAACACGTCTAAATTGATGTTTGATTTTATGAACTTATAATAAACCTCTATAGTATCTAATGACCTTTGTGCCCTTCATTAAAGTTATTTTTCCTCACATGGATAGGGTTGTAGGGAGGGTAGAGCACAAATAGATGGATTTCCGAGCTATTATAATGAAGGCAAACGGAGCTATTTCTAAGGAAGGGAGAAGTCATTTACAAGAAGAAATTAAGTTGAGCTTGCCGCAGCATCTTCATTTTCACTTTCTCTCTAGTTCGTAGTAGGCTTAGTGGTCTTCTTTATGTTTATAGCAAGTATGGCGCGGTCTATTCTCATACGACCTTTGAGCTGTCCCTAGAGATAAGATAGTCAAATCAACCCATTCTATTATTCCTCTACCCATTCTATCCATTCTTTTTCTCTTTTGCAGGGCCTACGGTTTGGTNAATAAGTCTCATAAACACACTTGGAGAGGCTTATAGACACCTTAAATACGCACCTAAATAAGTATAGGCTTTTAGATCCAAAAGTTGCTTATTTGAAGAGCTTATTATAAGCTCCTCCGATCCCATCCAAACACCTCCTAAAGGATCGGATGGACAAGGGACGGCATGTAACGTGGAACAGCTCTTGTGCTAGCTCATTATGGCAATTTGGCAGCATCTCCTCTCTAGCCACAGCTCGTCATGAACGGGAGCTGGATGTATTCATGGCTCGGGCCAGGGGAGGAAGAAACTACTTTTCTAGCTGTCAAATTAGTACTACCGAATGGAGCTTCATCTGGTACTAATGTGTCCAGAGAGCGGCCCTGTTTGGTTCTTTATAACTCTAAAAGCGCTAAAGGGAATCTTGCATGCATGGAGTACTAAATGAAGTCTATTTGCAAAACCTCTTCACGGATGAGTGTAACTTTTCGAGACGAATCTAATGAGCTACAGTAATCCATGATTAGCTACAGTGATGCTACAGTAACCATCCTCCGATCATGTGGTCAAACGCCTCATTAGATTCGTCTCGCGAATTAGCACAGGGGTTGTGGAGGTAGTTTTGTAAACTGCCTTTATTTAATACCCCTAATTAGTGGTCAAAGTTGTAAACAGTAGTACTAAATTTTATAACTGTGGATCCAAACAGGGCCAGCATCAGTACCGGGTGATCCCTCGTTGAGACTAGCCATTGTGTCGTACCGGACCTTTAAGCAGTTGATGCCAATGTCTCTGTTTTTCTCTAGACGAATGCCTAGTTCTCTACTAGTGACTAAGAGTATGTTGTATGCGTGGTGGTGAAAGAAAAAAGAGCCGATGGCAAAGTAAAGTAAGGAAATAATAATATAACAAGTGCAGGATGAAAGTTTTTTTAAAAAACACCGGTACAATCAATGAAACAGCACGGACATTCACACAACACGTATACTCACCCATATGAATACAATAATGCAAACTCACTTTTATGAGCATTTTTGAGAGACTAGACCAGCTATTTCAATTTGTGATTATTGACGAATTCACCGTAGGCGTCTCAATATCGATGAACACGTCGTCTACCATTGAAAAAATATCTGACTTTTTTATATTAGCCACATAATTGCGCCAGCTAAGGTATATTTGGTTCGTCACATGAACCAGCCACACCGGAATAGCGGTCTCGCCGCAAATCGGGCAGCGAGACGCGGCATGGAAATGAACTACCATCATGTGGGAAACTCAGTAGCTCCACAAATCACGTAACAAACCAAATTCCTACCCAAGCTTAGGGCACGTTCATTGATACATGTAAGCAGTCTTATACGTTGTCTCATGCAATTCTACGTAAGAATTCTGATGATGTGGAGAAAAAAGATGGAGGTGAGAGAACCAAGCGGTTATTTCACGAGACATTCTTCTTCAAGCTAAAATTTAGAACTTTGAGACCATCAATCACCATTATTGTACGATTTGTTGTTGCCATGCAACTGATAAATATTTTATTTTTATACACATAATAATTACTGACAATGTATTAGACAACCTATTAGACAACAATAATGTAATTACTCTTAGACGCAGAACTTACAGCATGGTGTGGCAGGTTCTGGTAACGAACGAAACACTGCCCACACTATGTGCACCGTTTGCTGAATTCATGATACATCACGCTTCTTCCTCTCTGTTGTACCGCCTTTCCGCTTGACCTGATAAGATGTCACAAGAAATTAAAGGAGATGTCACTTTTGCTTTGAGCTAATGGGATATCTTTTGCTACTTTCACTTGATCGGTAGCTGCTGCCGTTCATATCCGATCAAAATGGCTTCAATTATTGTGTGCACGTGTCATATGTACATGCCTCAATCCTTGTGTGTGCATGCTAAGTCTGGTGAGTGTCAAACCAGCAGACAAGCTATGATACGGATTTTGATAAAGCATGCATTATTTGTGTCTTTTTTGTTGTTTTCTTTTTAAAATGCGTTTTTGTCCAGGACGGACGAAAGAGATATACAGGCAGGGCCGAAGAAGGACAGCAGCAACCGCGCCCCCACCACCCTGACAGAAACGAGTGAAGCAGCAGCAGCCATTGGAGAGAGCTTTGGAGGCTGCGATAGCTCACGACAAAGGTGAAGCACCCAAGCTCGCTCGTATTTTAGCAGCAAAAGGGTCCACGACGGTGATGCTTCGCTCTCTCCCGCTGGCCGCTGCAAGTTGGCGCCATGGAGCCTCGAGCTAGGTTCTTCTCCTCCCCGTGCGGCGCCTCTATATAATGGCGACATGCAGAGCCTAGCTAGCTAGCTCGTACTTGTACATCCCGCAGTGCAGAGCAGACCGAAATTTGGAGAAGAGATCCATCGTCGATTGATCGATGGCGAAGGAGCAGCAGGCTCGAGCTGTTTGCATGGCTTTCCTGATGGTCTTCCTCGTCGTCTCCGCCATGCACGCCGTCGTCGGCGCTCCTGATGCAGGGGCAGCAGGTACCTGCTAGCACTTGCTAGCGCACGTGACGTTTTTACCTCTTTTAACCCGTCACCCGTGCGTGCAGGGAAGGCGCTCGCTGCCGCGGGTACTACTCCTACGCACCTAACGGGTACTATTCATGAGCCGGGAAGGCGCTCGATTGCAAGCAATCCATCAACCAGCCCCAATAGGCCCGGCTATGGCCACCACAGGCTTGGTCACCTGTGCGGACGTCGTCCCCATCATTGTGCAACTGCACCTGCAAGGCCATGAGCGTTGCCCTTTACCTTCCGATCAGCTCCGTACCGGCATACAAGGGGGCTACACGGCTACCTAGCTATAGCTAAAGGATCGGATGGACAAGGGAACAACGATATGTAACGTGGAACAGCTCTTATGCTAGCTTAAACCTTCTCATAGGGTAAAGCCAGCTCGAGTTAAAAAATAAACGCCTAGCTGAATTATTGCATGGCTTTGCATGTTAATTCGTGTGTGTCGACTGTTAATGAGTACTTCCTCTGTTTCAAATTATTTTTTTAAGCAAGGAGAACTTATATTACCTTAGTAGTAAAGGATTACAATCATGATCTAAGGCTGCCGACGCACAGGTCGAGACACCTTTAGAAACAAAGCCAAAAGAAAGTTCTCTCCTACCTTTCTGGCCCAACTCATGAGCTACCTCATTTGCGTTGCGATGACAAAAAGATACTCTAGAGCCTTGAAACAAAAGCAACGGTCTTTTTGCTTCTTCTATCACAAAGCAGCTGGTTGACCGGTTTGGAGAAGAATCATTCAGTGCTTGCACCGTTGCTAGGCAGTCGGACTCCAGCCACACATGTCCTTGGAAAGTAGACAAGCTTTGGCGAATTCCTTCCAAGGCCGCTAAACACTCTGCCTCTTCAGCTGATCTGCAAAGCTGATCACTAGACCAACCCGAGAAGATCCTCCATTTCAAATTGTAGTTTATATCCACTGCCTGTTTTCTGTTGACGAGATTTAACCCGCGGTTAAACAGCGTAAAAAAAGGCCATTCCTTTGTGCCGTTTATGGCACGTTCGACTAGGCCCGCGTATATTTCTACCTGCAAGTGGAAAACCCTCTGATTGCCTATGTTGAATTTTAAATACAATTTTGATCATTCATCTTATTAAAAAATTAGTACGAACAAAAACAAATGTGAGCCATACTTACAATATTTTTGATAAACAAATACTAACAAAATAAATGGTATTAATATAAATTTTTGAATAAGACGAGTAGTTAAATATGCATTAGAGAAGTGAACAATGAACTACAATTTGGAACAAAGGGAGTATCGCTTAGCGATACCCGCGCAACTTTAATTTGTCTAGCTATGAACGTGTGTTTCGATTTGCAGATGAAGGTAACAGTGCGTTTGGATTTGGGATTCAATATTTCAGTTCATCCGGCTCGGAAAATTAAAGGGTCTGGTCGATGGTCCCGCGTTTTCCTTCATGAGGAACTGAGTTCCTGGCTTCCTGCTGCCCGTGAGATTGGCTGCCGTTCGTAGCGTTAAAAATTCCGATTTAATTTTTTTAAACTTACTATTTGAATAAAAATTCCTCCTTTTTTCTTGTTTCAATTTCAATTTTTTCCTGCAAAATCCATGCAATACATGCATTTCGCACGAGTCCTATCCTAGTTTGCTGTACCTATGGCTCTCGTAAAATTAAACGAGAGATCGAGGCGGATCGAAAACTTTCTGAGAGTTTGCAGTCTTCCAGAGCCCAAACAAACAGCACGCAAAAGGCCGAAAGAGGCCCAATGCAAGCTAACTACACAAGGCCGACAAGAGCCCCAAACGAACCGCACGCAGAAGGCCGAAATAGGCGCAGCCTAACTGCACAAGGCCGAGAATAGCCCAAAACGAACTGCTGCCATGGGCCCATGGACGCGCACCTGTGCTGGAGCCCTCCTGCCAAAAGAAGCGGAAATACGAAGACAACTATTTCAAAAAAAAAAATTACAGCATCGTGAATACAATATACATAATTTGCTACATATAAAATTAGATCACGGAGTCCTAATTCTAGGCGTACCGCGTTGGCCATGGATGCACAAGTCGTTACCGGCTTACCGCTACGATGGACTACGTACTAGACCATGATCAGGTCCGTCCGGGTTACTTCTTTGCCAATCCGAGCCCAACATTTGGGCGAGCCTGACGCGCCGGTTCAGTTTTTTCACAAGTTGGCTGTGTGTGTGTTTAGTTTTACTAGGTTGGGTTGTAGGGGTCAGATGGAGGCAGACTTTTTCCGGACTCGTTCGTCCAGTCGGATCGCACATGGTCAGGTCTCAGATGTAACGACGATTGCAACAGAGCCACGAGCACGAGCCAGATCGATGCATGGTCTATATCGTAGGGCCCACGCGACTCCTCGAGACTTTGTCCCGTGGATCAAGGGCAGCGGCGCACGTCAGTACGTGGCCGGAGAGTAACAGCTTGTGCTTCCGTTATCCCCGGTGAAATAGAATATGACAGCTAATTAACAACCCTGTACATCGTCTGGCTGCTTGGGCATGTATGGGCCGTTGTGCCCTAAATCAGTTATGCTGGCAAAGCCATCATGAAGCGCTACTTCAACTCTGGTTGCCAACATACTAACATGACATTATGTTTTGACGATCGATCGAATCACATCAGTGTATTTAGAAGTAGAATGCAACTTTTTATGCTTCACATGTCCAACTACTGATGACCATGGCTGTGAAGTTTCTTTCTTTTCAGAAACAAAGCGTATCCTCCCAAGCTCCCATGAAGTTTTGAGTGTGCGCGTGTAATCTGTCCATACTACAGCAATACAATAAATAAATTGTAGAGAACTGGACGACTCGTAAAGTCGTAAGTCCATCCTGGCGAATCAAGAACCATCTGTATCATACTTCTGTACCACGGCATCCAGCAGATTCCATCCATTTTCTTCCATCTATCCGATCGGTTCCTGAGCCCAAAACAAACTGCACAAAGCCATCGAGGCCATAGTTAAACATTAAAATTGGGTCAGCATGTGGCCCTTAAAATTGGCCTTGAAGCCATTGGGACCGGGTCCAAAGCCGGGGCCATTCCCATCCCTAAGCAATGCCGAGATTGTACTGCATATTCTCTCTACCAAGATATCTCAATTGCTTACTTCTGCATTTATATGTTCAAATATCGCTAATTGTTTCATTCTGTGTTTGTACTATGTCTGTTTAGTGTAGATTTAACTTTACTGCCACCAAAAACATATTCAAAGTCTGTCAATACTCCATCCAAGATGCATAATTTGGATGACAATTAGAATTACGCGCAAAGCGCGTGATGTTCTAGTCATTGTCCAACTCCACCTGCAACTGCAAGGCCATGAGCCTTGCCCTTTAGGCCTTTACCTTCTGAGCAGCCCCGTGGCCCGTACGGCGCATACAAGGGGCTACCTAGACCTAGCGGGTCCTAGTATTGCTAAGGGATCGGATGGATGCGGGACGGCACGTAACGAGGAACAGCTCTTGTGCTAGCTTAATTATAAACGCCTAGCTGAATTATTGCATGGCTTTGCATGTTAGCTTAATTAGTATCGCTCAGTGCTACGCGCATGCCAGGTAAGTCCCACACGAACGGGGATTTTCTCAGCTTGCGTGAACGTGTGTATGAATGTGTGTACGGTTATTTGTACCATTTGGTTCATGTATAGAATTATCCAAGTTTGGTGATGATTGTGTTTGGTTGAATAAATTGTACCATCTCATCCAAGATGAAACCATCTCACTTAATTTGTTATTAAAGGTGATGGGCCATATGTTTCAAACAAATTGGTTGAACCATTCCATCCAGAATCATTCATTCATGCATGCATCATTTCGTACACTCAACCAAATACATCCTAACAGTGCGTTTGGTTTTGGGCCGGAATCCAATTCATCCGGCATGGAAAATTAGGGTGTGTTTGATTACTTGTACTATTTGTTTCATGTATGAATTGGTCCAAGTTTGATAGTGTTGCTTGTGTTTGGTTGGGTGAATTTCCCAAATTTAATTTGAGTTTCTAGACTTTATACCTGAAATAGAGATCGGGTATTCGGTATTGGGTTCGAGTAATTCTGGTTCGGTATTCGGGTTCAGGAAATTCTGCCCATCATCCCTAATGGCAGGCACCTCTCTATATAATGGCGGCATGCAGAGCTTAGCTAGCTCCTACTTTACATCCCGCGGTGCAGAACAAACCAAAATCGAAGAAGAGATCCACCATCGATCGATTGAAATCCGGAGAAGAGATCCACCATCGATCGATCGATGGCGAAGGAGCAGCAGGCTTGAGCTGTTTGCATGGCGTTCCTGATGGCCTTCCTCATCGTCTCCGCCATGCAAGCTGTCGTCGGTGCCACTGAGGCAGAGGCAACAGGTACCTAGTACTAGCGGTTACACACTGGCGCACACAGGTGAGCAATCGTTTGGCCTGTTTGACCCGTCACCCGTGTGTGCAGGGAAGGCACTCGCTGGGTTCTACTCCTACGTGGCCTGCAAGCAATCCATCGTTCCCAACCCCGGCCCGCGGGGCCCGGCCACCTGTGCGGACGTCGTTCCCATCATTGTACACCTGCAACTGCATGGCCCCGAGCCTTTATTCCGACCTCATAAAGGGGGCTACGGCTACCTAACTGTAGGCCTATATAGGCCCTGCTTGTTTTGAAGGAGCTTATAATAAGTTCACAAGCCTCTCATAGGTAGAACCTTAGGCTATCTGCAATGGTACCCTCTATATATCACTCCCTAAAGCAATATTTCAAGGGTCCTTTAAAAATTTTCACCCTCCAAACAACAATATGCTGCAACAATACCCTCCAAATCCATCCTCTATTTGTGGGTCCCACATATCATTTCTTTTTTCCCCTCCCGGAGGGCGCGGAGTCGACGCCAGATGTGCCGCCGCAGAAGGTCGAGCTCCTCAAGACCGCCTTCGACGGCCTCGCCGCGCCGTTCGCCGACCTTCTCGCCGCCGCATGCGCCGGCGACCGGGAGCAATCCGGGTTCGGGAGGAGGCCGGACTGGATCGTGCTCGACTTCGCGCACTACTGGCTCTGCCCCATCGCCGACGAACACCAGGTCCCCTGCGCGATGTTCCTCATCTTCCCGGCCACCGGGCTCGCGTCCGGCTCGCGTCCGGAAAACGTCAGCCATGCCCGCGTTTCCGTCGAGGACTTGATGCCCATGCCGAGGCGGTTCCCCTCCCCACCTTCTTCCCTCGCCGTCCGCCGCCACGAGGACGAGGCCGCCTGGGCAGTGAAGCGCCGGTGACGGCGGAGAATGTTCGCGAGCTCGCCGCGGGGCTGGAGCTCTCCGGGGCGCTTCCTGTGGGCGCTCCGGCAGCCGGGCGGCGCCACCGCCGGCACCGGCGTGCTGCCGGACAGGTTCGAGGCGCGCACGCGCGGGCGCGGCTTGGTGTGCACGGGCTGGGTGCCGCAGGTGCGCGTCCTGGCGCACGCCGCCATGGGCGCGTTCCTGACGCACTGCGGGTGGGGCTCCGTCGCGGAGAGCCTCCGGTTCGGCCACCAGCTGGTGATGCTCCCCTTCATCACCGACCAGGGGCTCACGCGCGGATCATGGCCGAGCGCGGCGTCGGCGTTGAGGTGGCAACGGCAGCGGGTGCAGGACGGGCGAGGATGCGGACCTCGGCGGCTGCGCGACGGCCTCCCTGGAGCTGGAGGACCTGGAGACCGGGGTGGAGCCGGGGATCCCGACGGCCTCGGACGCGGCGGCGCGGCCCCGCTGCCTGGGGGCGAGGAGGAGGACCTGCGCGCGGGCTCGGACAGGGCTCGGAACGGCGCCATCGCATCACTCCCCGCCGCCTCGGAGCTGCGACCTCTGCAGGTGCAGCACGAGGACCACGAGGAAGAGGAAGAGGAGGTGGGGGACTCGAGAGAGAGACGAGGATTTGGAGGAGCAGCTCGCCACCCCTACATTTAGCAGAAGGAAGACCCACCCTGGACGATAGCGGAGGAGATGGCGGGTACCGCTGCAGGGGCGTTGGGGGCACGGGAACCGCTATTTTACCGGTTCCGAACGCTTTACCGGTCACTGCTGCACATAGCCTTATAACACGTCTAAATTGATGTTTGATTTTATGAACTTATAATAAACCTCTATAGTATCTAATGACCTTTGTGCCCTTCATTAAAGTTATTTTTCCTCACATGGATAGGGTTGTAGGGAGGGTAGAAGTTGGAAAGTGATGTTTTCCTGGTAGGGTGCACACAAAATAAGTCTCATAAACACACTTGGAGGGGTTTATAGACTTATAATAAACACCTTAAATAAGCACCTAAATAAGTATGGGCTTTTGGATCCAAAAGTTGCTTATTTGAAGAGCTTATTATAAGCTCCTCCGATCCCATCCAAACACCTCCTAAAGGATCGGATGGACAAGGGACGGCATGTAACGTGGAACAGCTCTTGTGCTAGCTCATTATGGCAATTTGGCAGCATCTCCTCTCTAGCCACAGCTCGTCATGAACGGGAGCTGGATGTATTCATGGCTCGGGCCAGGGGAGGAAGAAACTACTTTTCTAGCTGTCAAATTAGTACTACCGAATGGAGCTTCATCTGGTACTAATGTGTCCAGAGAGCGGCCCTGTTTGGTTCTTTATAACTCTAAAAGCGCTAAAGGGAATCTTGCATGCATGGAGTACTAAATGAAGTCTATTTGCAAAACCTCTTCACAGATGAGTGTAACTTTTCGAGACGAATCTAATGAGGTACAGTAATCCATGATTAGCTACAGTGATGCTACAGTAACCATCCTCCGATCATGTGGTCAAACGCCTCATTAG
>CM014278.1:142589-248086 GCA_004135705.1 Alloteropsis semialata
AAAAAAAACCGAAAAGGAATTAGAAACGGAATAACAGAGCTGCTGCCGAAGCATCGCCAGGTAATCACCTCCCCTCCTCTCCTCCTGTCCACCTCCTTCCCCTCCCTCCTCCTCCTCGTCCGCCGCGCGAGAATTCGGCGCGATTCGGGCGGGATTCGTTGGGGCTCCCCTGAGAATCGGAGCTTATTTTTGACTGGTAGAATTGGGCGATTGGTTGATCGGAGGCGGAGGAAGGGGAGGGACGGAGGAGGAGGAGGTGGGGAGATGGCGGCGTGCCGGGGCTTCTTCGAGTGCCTGCTCAGGCTGCTCAACTTCTTCCTCACCGTCGCCGGCCTCGCCATGGTCGGATACGGGATCTACCTGCTCGTCGAGTGGATGAAGATATCCGATGACGGCGTCGCCGGCGGATCGCCGGCGGAGGCGCTCGTCTTCGCCCGGCCGTTGCTCGGAGCCGTCGCGCTCGGTGACGACTTCTTCGACAAGCTACCCAGAGCATGGTAAGATGGTTTCTTGCGCGTGAACCCTTTTTTTTTGTGCTCTGTTTTTTATGTCTGATAAATCGATGTTACCGTTCGTTTCGGACCTGTTATGAATATCTTAGCGATTATGATTTAGGAGAAAAACTAAGGTTTGTTGAGTAGGGCGGCAATCAGGATTGTAAATGGGACAAGCGTTACTCTGATTTTTTGTTTCTTGGATTATCTGTGACGCGAAAAAAAAAACATCTAATGTGAAACATCATGTCATGACAGACAAAATTCGCAGTTGCAAACTGCAGTTCCCTACAGTATTTTTTGCATACCTTTAGATTTACGAGCCTGGAAGGCAAGGGATGAGTTCTGTCTGAATTAGAATCATCCCACATGGAACAACTGACTCTTTAGCTTGCAATCATGGGTTTGTTGTTTGTTTATTTTTACTGTTAAGACGAATGTGTTTGACATGGAATCACCTATGTTCCCTGCAGGTTTATTTATTTGTTCATTGGTATTGGCGCTATTGTCTTCCTCGTGTCTTGTTTGGCTGCATCGGAGCAGGGACAAGAAACACCTGCTGCTTGTGTTTCGTATCCTGTTTAGCATTCTGTTCTCCTTTTTGAAGAAGATGCCATTTTTTTATGCACAAGATACTAAAAAGCATTTGGAATTATGTTCAATGTCAAATCCGCACGAGCTATAAGTCACTGAACATGCTAAACCAACAAATTTTATTTCTGTACTATGAACACCAATCTTATAAAAGAGTAGAAGTAGTAGTAAGCTGTAAGTTTTTGACTATTTCTGCATCCCATGATGTTTCATCCAAGGCAGTAATTTGATATACTGATAGGGTCATAGGAATTAATACTTCAATATGTTTGTTTCCTTTGACCTCGAAAAAGTACGCTTTCTTGGTCTTATTGTTGATCATCGCTGAGGGTGGAGCTGCTGCGTTCATTTTCTTTGACCATAGCTGGAAAGATGTGAGTATTTTGATTGGGTCCTAGTTTGGAACTGTACTACAATGTAACTGTCTCACCATTTCCTCAAGTCTCTGTAGTTATCCATAATCTTCTTTTGCAGGTAATTCCAGTGGACAAGACACATAACTTCGATGTTATGTATGACTTTCTGAAGGAAAACTGGGAGATTGCAAGATGGGTTGCTCTTGGCGTTGTTGTTTTTGAGGTGGGGGATGAGACTAATCTTGCGCCTTTTGACCTTAAATTTAAAAGATGCTCATGTGTCATTTATTTTATTTTTTCCAATGCTGCTAAGTATTTGTTTCTTGAACTTCTAATCTATAAGTTGTCATACTAATATTTGCGTCAATGCTTTCCACCTCTAAAGCCCATCTCCCCTTTCTAGATTCATGTCATTCTAAACTATATGTTTTGTTCAAGGTAAGAGAGTATGATTGCTTTCTTTCTTATGATACTTAGATGTTTGTCGAATGCAGATCTGTTCTGCCTTTGCGTTTGTTGTAATTACTGATTATGTACAAACTATAGTCAATTTTAAAATTAGCATGATAATTTCGAAACTATTGGCAACTTAATTCTGTATTGCCTTAGAAAACATTCTGTCTTTTCTGTAGTTTGTCAAGTACTGGCTGTATATAGCGGCAGTAGCTAAAACTGATGCTGATTGATTTGCAACAGGTTCTGCTTTTCCTGTTAGTTCTGGTTGTCAGGGCAATGAACAAACCCGCTGAGTATGACAGCGATGATGAAATCATTGCAATTGGCCGAAGCCCTACCATGCGGCAGCCATTGATCCATGCACAAAATGTTCCTGCCACTGGTGTTCCTGTCCCAACACTTGATCAACGTGCAAGCAGAAACGATGCGTGGAGCCAAAGGATGCGAGAGAAGGTACATTACTTGGATCGTTTTCCAGCACCATTGGTCAATCTGTGCTATCCTTGATCTATTCTCATGATAGTCATTATATTTGCCCCTAATGCAGTACGGTCTGGACACGAGCCAGTTTACCTACAACCCTTCAGACCCAAGCAGGTATCAGCAGAACGGTGCGCCTCAGGCTGAAGAAAGGAGTCGTTGCACCATAATGTGAAGAATCCTTCATGATATCCTCTCGGAAAGTGGATTTTGTTGAATGGACTATCTCAGCTTGTGTAGTTTGCTGTTAGTCTGTTACCGTGTTGTTCAGACTGGTGTATGGGATAGAGAGCCACTAGCAGAACCTATATCCTGCAATATAAGTATTCTCTGCAAATTAAATATGCACCTGTAATTTTCATGTGAGTGAGGAACTGTTAGCCATTGACATCTCCTTATAGGTTGTTTCTTGTTTGCATTTCCTCCCTTTACATGCTTCCAAGTCCAGTTCAGATTGTCGAGCAGCTCTGTTTAGTTTAGATGATGTACTCAAGTTTGTAAGATTTGGTTGTGCCGTGAAGTAAGATGGGCTACAAGGAATCTGAGTATTTGGAAAACGAGTTCCATTCAGTTCTCATTGTTATTTAGCTATTGAAGCGATTAATTGTGGTTGTTTGGATCTTCAAAACCAAGTTTTGGTTTTACCTAAGCAAGTTTTCAGAGGATTTTTATGAAAACCTGTCCTAGTTGTTTTGTTAACTTAGTTTTGTGGTGTTCGTGTCACAAATTGTAAAAATAGAGAATTGCATTGCGAGTCGCTCAACAACCATTGTATTAATTTCCCAACTAGAGTGGCCTCTACATATATCTCCCTACTTATAAAGGTATTGAGCAACACGCCAGTCATCTGCTTCACCACGTCCCGCAGTGCAGGCCAATACTCAATACTAAGGTACTAGGCAGACGAAACGACAAAAGGCGCAAGTTTTTTTTTTGAGTTTTAAAGGTTAAATGTTGGGGAAGTTTGGGAATGAGAGGCGTCTAGGAAGGATACAGCTCACTATTTCTTCCGTTGCGTTCGAGGTTGGAGCTGAGGCAGAGCTTCTCCATCTCCAAGATATGGATGATGCACGGCGTGTTGACATGCTCGAGCTCGCACCACGCCAAGTGACGAAGTCGGGGGTACAACGTTGCGTCGTGGACTGGGACCTCACCGGAACGGCCTCTTCGTCTCCGTCGCTTACTTGCAAGTCAAACGATGGAATGGATCTGCGTTGCAAACCAGTGCCAACTTCAGGCACTTGCGGAGGCAAAATGCAAGTCTTGGGGAGTATGTTCCTAGTTTGCTCGTTGCTACTATAAAAAGAGAATAACTTTTTCACGTGTATGGTTGGATTTTTTAAATTTTGTCAGCTCATATCTTTCAAAATTGTTTCTGGACGGTGCACGCATAAAGATGCTGGGATAAGTTTGATACTGGCGGCATTTTTTTTTCTTAATGCTACACTTTTACTATGTTTAAGTTTGAACCCAAAAGCCGTATGCGCATGAAAGATAATTTTGCATGCTTATAGGATTTTAACTACTCCCTTCGTTCCAAATTGTAGTTCACTGCTGACTTTTCTAATGCATATTTGACCATTCGTCTTATTCAATAATTTTATATTATATCATTGATTCTGTTATTCCTTGTTTTATTATCAAAAGTACTTTATGTATGAGTCATATTTTTTATTTATTTGTACTAATTTTTTAATAAGATGAATGATCAAAATTGTATTTTAAAAGTCAACAATTAACTACAATTTGGAACGGAGAGAGTACTGTTTTGCTATCAAGGTAGTACCAAAGGAATAGACAGCTTCAAGACTAAGCTTCTTTCTGAGCTGCAATAGTACAAATCGTTCCAGGTTTTTGAGAAAAAGTTCTAGTCTTGAAGCTGTCTATTCCTTTGGTACTACCTTGATAGCAAAACAGTACTCTCTCCGTTCCAAATATCTCTAGTCTTAACATATGTACACAAGAACCTCGTTGGTACCGTGGTCTGTGAGGAATGATGTACATGTACAACTGTTGGTTGCAGTTGTTGGCTTTGTTAGGCTTCATCCATCGATCAGTCGTACTGTAATAACCATATGCACCATGATATTCTTGTTCAGGGGTGAGAGTGCAAATTTTGGCAATCTCATACGCTGGAACCAAACCAGTGGGGGCAGTGGGTGAACCATTCTATTTATTTTCATGGTTTATAGTCCAAGATCCTCGCTTGTTCATGCTTTCAAGAGGAACTTCAGCTTCAATTTGGATATACTTAACAAAATATTTAACATTGACCCTTACTCTAATGATCTGTCTTCACCTGTTAGCTGTTACGATGCGTATGACGGGGTGAAATGGTCTGTGGTTTGTCCCACGTGCCTTTCGCTCCAACCACTCTAAGTACAGATCAATATGTGTTTGACAGGGAGCTCGATGTAGGGACGCAAGTATGCAACGCCGGTTTGATATGGAATGTTGGGGTCGCTGCTCCAGCGATTTCTGAACAGCAATTGTTTATTAACATTTCCCGGGCTACCCTTTGGATCCAGCGCAACTACAGAAAATCCGAAATGATCTGCATTGCATTCTCTTCTGCCCACATGATCTTCTCCTGACGCCTCCCAAACCTAAACCTATGTGTTTCTCTAGTACACCAGAGCATGTATATGTTTGTTGCCATTGCTCTCTGTTTAGTACTGTTGGTATGGACAACCCTCAACCTAGTATATATAGCAACCTAGTGATAGTGAGACACTGAGACGTGTGTTTGGAGACTCGAGAGGTTAGTTTGGCATTCATTCATGGCCATTCGTACAAAACAAAAGAGTGATGTTCAGGGAGGTGTACAGTCGTGTGTTTTGATTGAGTTTAACACAAAGTCATTGAGATTTGACTGCATCGGTACTTCGTCATACTTGTGTTCTAACAAAAACTGAATTGAAGGCAATTCACTCCATGTGTACTAGATTTTTAGTACTGGTGGTTGTTGCAGCAGCAAAACATTATATAGCTTCAAAATGAGAGAGGTTCCTCTGTGTTGTGTGAGTAGAATTTGATCCACGGTTTTATAAGAGAAAGAGGGGCAGCATATAGTACATCTGTACAAAAAATTCACGAGGAAATAAATGATGTAGCTGCTCCACAGCGGTACTGGGCTGAAATTTGTTCCTGCCACTGGTGTTGTAGGTGAATTGGCACATGTTAGCGTACTGCATTAGGCACAAATATAATGACTATCATGAGAATATAGATCATGGATATAGCACTTAGCACACATTGGCCAATGGTGCTGGAAGAGACGATACAACAAGTACCATCTCTCTCGCATCCTTTCTGGCTCCATGCATCTTTTCTGCTTGCACGTTGATCAATTGTTGCTGGGACATGAACGCTTGCTTCAGACCCAAGCACGAATCAGCAGAATAGTGCGCCTCAGGCTGAAGAAAGGAGCCGTTGCACCACAATGTGAAGAATCCTTTATTGTGAGGTCGTCCTGTGAGATGATGGAATTTCTTGAACGGGCTATCTCGGCTTGTGTAGTTTGGTGTTACCGTGTTGTCCAGACTCCAGAGTGGTGTATGAGTATGGGATAGAGAGTCGCTACCATAACATTTATCCTGCATGATACGTCTTCTCTGCAGATGCTCTGTGCACCTGTAATTTTCATGTGAGCGAGGAACGACTGTTAGCCATTGACGTATCCTTATTGGGTTTTTCCTTGTCTGCGTTTCCACCCTTTTCATGCTTTCCAAGTCCAGTTCAGATTGTCGAGCAGCTCTGTCTAATTAAGGTGTTACACTCAAGTTTGTAAGATTCGGTTGTGGCATTAAGCAAGATGGGCTAGAAGTAGAAAAAATATTTGATTATTTTGGAAACGAGTTCAATCCAGTTCTCATTGCCATTTAGCTATTGAATCTATTAACTGTGGTTGTTTGGATCTTCAGAAATAAATTTGGGTTTAGCTAAGCAGGTTTTCAGAGGATTTTAGGAAAACCTGTTTTTTTTTTAAAAAAAAAAACAAAGCTCGCAGCTGTATTAAGCAATCAATATTTTATGATTCGGAAGTGTCACAAGCCATCAATATTTTTACAAACTCTGGGAAGGGATCTACCCAATGCCAGGTTTGATCCGAGTCCCAAGACATACCCAAGCGAGCTAAATCATGTGCACATGAGTTATAAGAACAGGTTATACTTTATGTCAACACAAACAAACTGTGTAGAAAGGAGGAACTTAGCTTCTCTAAACAAAATGCCTCCCGGAGAGAAATCATATTCAATCAATTTGAGAGCCTTCACTAGCACCATTGAGTATGATTCAAGTTGTACTCGTGTCATACCATGGTCTGCTGCTGCCGTGATTGCTGCCAAGCACCCATGGGCTTCTGCACAAAGAGCATCTTGTATTTTTCTCTAAATTGCCTGTCCCAGCTAGAAGAATGGTTCCTTCATGATCCCTCGCAGCAAAACCCCATGTTCCACTCTTGCACTCTTGAAGGAAAGCACCATCAAAATTGATCTTAAGGAAATCAGGTTTTGGTGGACTCCATTGTAATTTCTCTTTGAGTGGTTTGATTGTTTTCTCTTGCCTTTCCCAGGGCCTGTCCATATTTATGGACTGGGCTCTATAAGCAAACTCCTTCACTGAAGGCAACTGTTCTCCAGTGTTTGCTTTATTTTGTGCTTCCCACCATACCCACAGGAGGCCAATCATTCTCATATTTGTATCCTGTTCTATAGAGAGAATATTCAGAACAACATTCTTTGTTGAATCTGATTCCAAAAGCTTCAGTCGGATGTGTTCTAGGGAATTATCAATCTAGCATTTCTTCACCATTTTGCATTAGGATTTAGGAAAAGCTGTTTTGGTTAGTTGTTTTGCTAACTCAAGCTTTTAGATGCATGTGCCGCAAGCCCGCAACAGATTGTAAAAAGAGAGAATTACATTACAAGTCGGTCGACCTAAGCCATTGTAGCACCTGACCCAAAGACTTGCATTTTGCTTCCGCAGGTCCTTGAATTTGGCACCAGTTTTGCTAATCTTTATTCCACCGTTCGACAACGGTAGTCCACCACAGTTTCAGCCATGGCAGAATTGCAGGGCAGCGTCCGCCACGCAAACGACGGAGCGGACTGAGCTCAGTATCTCCCTCGAAAGCAAGGGTGGGGATACTGAGCTGTATGACCTTCCTAGGCGCCTCTCATTCCCAAAACACACACTAACCTTTTTTAGAACTAAAAAAAGACATGAACATTTTGTCGCTGTTGTCTGCCCAGCACCTAGTATTGACCTGGAGTGCGGGATGTAGTGAAGCAGAGGACTGGCGTGTTGCTCAATACCCTCTATAAGTAGGCAGACCTATGTCGAGGTTAGTCGGGAAATTTATGTTTCCTATTTGCTCAGTGTTAAATTTATGTTTCCTATTTGCATTGCTCGGTGTTATAGGATTTCAACTTCTACTTGGCTATCTAGATACAATGTACCACAGTCCTATATTATCGTCAGTCGTGGCCTCGTGGGTCGCTATAAGTAGAAAGTCACCGTTGAACTGTTGGATGGTATATGTTTGTGTCGGATCATCAATTGGTGGTGGTGGAGGTGGCGGAGTTAGGGTTAGGGTTGGGGTTTAGGTTTGGGAAGCTTCCATGGCTGGCGCCCTTAGAGGGATGGCCGGGGCGGCGGGAGGCCCGGCGGAGGTGGCGGAGTGTGGGCGGTGATGACGCCGCCGGCCGTGTGGCGGAGAAGCCCCGGTGGGCGGGGTCGGTGGCGAGTTCAACGGGCCGAAAACGTTAGCGGAGGGCGTGGTAGAGGAGGGAGAGGTGGTTGGTGAGTAGCCGTCGAACGGGGTGGCGGCGGGAGGGGGCAGCGTCTTCTTCCTTAGATCGACACGGATGGGGATGAGGAGGGGGAGGTCGGGGGATGGGGAGAAGAGAGCAAGACGGTCCTCGACGGTGTTAGAGGCGATGCCAGCGAGGTGGAGGACGGCCGGGGGTGGAGGCGCCGTGGGAGGCGGCGGCACATGCAGTCGAACAAAGAGAGAGACAGAGGTCGGCGTTACAGGCAAATGGAGAGAGCTTTCCACGTAGTGGCTCCCATTTTCATAATCTCATACGCTGGAAACCGAACCAGTGGGTGAAAATTCGCACGCTACGCGGCCAGCGGGATTCGAACCCGTGACCACTCCCTCGCATGTAACCTCCTCTATACTGTACCACACTCTCACTTGTGTCTAGATTCTATTTTGATTCCTCACATATTATACTAAACCGAGTGTAAATTGCTTGTTTGAGGCCCTAAATGAATTGTTTCATAACTTTTTGAAATCTACAATTTTTATATTTTTCATATTGGTAGTTTCTCCATCCGAGATCGTGAACAATATTACTATATTTTTGTCGAATGAAGTAATGACCAAACTAAAAGTTGTATATCTTGAGAAGTTATACAACTTTGTAATTCAAAAGTTTTTTAATTTAAATTAATTTAATACTTCAAAATGTGCTTTGAATTTCTCTTTGCCGAGTGTTTTTTAAAATACACTCGGCAAACAAAAAAGCACACGACAAACTATATATGACTTTGCCGTGTGCAAAAAAAAAAGCACATGGTGAACTATGACTTTGCCGTGTGCCAAAAAAAGCACACGACCAACTATTACTTTACCGTGTGCCAAAAAAAGCACACGGCAAACTATGGCTTTGCCGTGTGCCAAAAAGAAACACACGGTAAACTATGGCTTTGCCGTGTGCCAAAAAGAAGCACACGGTAACTATGGCTTTGCCGTGTGCCAAAAAGAAGCACATGGTAAACTATGGATTTACCGTGTACTAAATCTTTGCCGTGTGCGCACATGGCAAAGATGCACTTTCTCGTGTGCCCAATAGAAAGCAAACGGCAAACTACCGGACACATGACAAAGTATGAGTTTCCTGGTAGTGTGCGTATGATGCGGTGAAGTTGGTCTGGTTCGCCCCACATGCTTTATGCGCTCCAACCACGAAAGATCAATATGCATTTGACGGGGAGCTCGATGTAGGGATGCAACTATGCAACGCTGGCTTGATCGAGCCGTTGCCCCAACAATTTCTGAACAAAAATTGTTTGATCCAGAGCAGCTACAGCATATCCAAAAGCAGCATTGTGACCTCTTTTACCGACATGATCTTCTCCCGATGCCTCCCAAACCCAAACCTATTTGTTTCTCTAATACCATCATGGATGTATTTGTTCTTGGCATTCCTGTCTCTTTAGTATTGGTATATGGACAACCCTCAGCCTAGTATATATAGCGACTTAGCGAGGTGTGTGTATCTAGAGTAGAGAGAGACTACGTCTCTCTCTAGCTTCTCTCTCTAGCGGCGAGAGCGAGGCCACCCCACCGCCGGTGGCCATCCCGGCCCCGGCGTCCACCTCAGCAACCACCGCCGAGATCCACTGCGCGCCCGGCGTCCACCCCACCTCCCCTCCCTGATGGATCCCCCCCTCCCCCGGACCTCGCAAAAACGACACCGCCGTCCGCCTCTGACCCGCCTTCGGCTCCCCCAATGGGCAACACCAACGATGGTGCTTCTGGATCTCGAGCCCTCCACCCCAATGCCCCCCTTCTCCTCCCCCCCGAGGGTGGATGCTGCTGGCCCGTCGCGGTGGGGAGATCTGCCCCTGGAGAGCCTCTGCTTCTCGGATTCCGACGACGAGGAGGAGGATGAGGAGCTCCTCTGGTCTACTCCCAGGGGCGAACCTTGCCTGGACAGGGGCAAGGGGATGGCCGTGCTCCCGGCCCCCTCCAGCCCGGGTGCGGGGAGTGGGCCGCGCCCAGTGAGTGGGGGATTCATGGCTGATGCCCGCCGTGCCCATCCTGGTGGGGCCCCCTCCACGCCGGCCCGGCCGCGGTTGCCGCTGGACGGTCGCGCCCCGTCCTCGCCTGTCCGGCGCTGCGGCTCCTCGACGGGGATGGCTTTGAGCTGGTGGTCAATCATCGTCGCCTGCGGAAGGAAGCTCGCCCCCTTCGTCCTCCCCGTATCCGGCGTCCGGTCCCAGCGGACCTGGTGGGCAGATGTTTCAACTGCCTTTCCCTCCACCACGTCGCGGCGAGATGTACCGCTCCTTCCCGTTGCCTGCGCTGTCATGGAGGAGGGTCACGCGGCCTGGCACTGCAAGTGCCGGCGTCCTCTTGGGCCTGCTTCGCATGTGCCACGGGCCAATTGTGGACGACCTGTGCGCCGCCGCGGCACCGGCATGGACGCACCCTCTGCTCGTGTTGCACGCTCAGCGGCGTCGGCTTCAACCACCTCGGTGCGCTCCACCTCTACGGGACGGGACTACTCCGGGCTGCCGTCGACGTGTGTGGCTTCGTCGTGTCGCTCGCCTACACTGCCTCCTCCGCCGCCGGTGTATGCACGTGGCCACCCGGCGCGTCGGCCATCTCTGGAGCTACACGTCGTTCCTCGCACGGCCGACTTACAGGCGCACGATGATTCCCTATCGTCGTTGGCCTTGGTCGCTCTGGTCGTGGGCACCCAGCCATCTGTGACCCTGCCCCAAGTTCGTCAATTCCTCATGGACAACTACCAGTTGGAGAGGCAAGATTTCTCTCTTCACCGCTTCCGGCTAGAAGATTTCCTTGTCATCTTCTCGGACCGGCGTGTTCTGGAGCGGGTCCTCCACGCTCCGCCTTTGCCGGTTGCGGACCTGGTGCTGCGGTTTCGGCCGTGGCGTCGCCAATCCATGGCGAGCACCGGTGACATGGTGTTCCAGGCTCGGGTGGAGCTCCGTGGGGTGCCATCCCACGCGCGGACGGTCGAGGTCGCGCAAGTCATCCTGGGAACGGTCTGCGCCGAGCTTCATCCTCTCCCAGGAACGGTCGCAGGCGGGGATCACCGTGTCTATGAAGTAGTCACCTGGTGCTCGGACCCTGATTTGATTCCCAATGAAGTTATCATTGCCATTCCTGAGCCGGTGAACCGCGACGGCTATCCGGTCATGTGCCTTCGGCCGGAGGAAATCATGCTGCATCGCTTGCCGACCATGCATTATCATGTTGAGGTCACGATTGTGGAGGTCATCGATTGGAATGAGCCCTCAGACTCGGATGATGATCCTGGCGCCGGACCGGATGGCGGGTCCAGCGACTCCGACGAAGACTATCCCGGGTTCCAGCAGGGATGCCGTTCCAGGCCTTGGCCGCAGCGTACGATCTTCGGCTCTGCCCCGCCTGGCGGTTCGGGGGACGGCGCGCCCCTGGTGGACGTGTCGGCTCCGGCGAGGCTCAGGATTGCTCCGGCCGTGGGGAGTCTGGCCGGCATGACGCGGCGGGACGAGCCTGGTCGCTCTCGGGCAGACTTCGCTTTGGAAGATGTGCGCACCATGGACCTGACAACCGGCTGTCAGCGGCCCCTGTCGTGCCCCCTTCGGCGCCGGACCTTGGTCAACCGTTGATGGGGCCTACCACGATGGAGATGTCGTGTCTGCCTGACGCCGGCAGGATGCGCGTGGAGCCACAAGTTGGTCCGGACCCCATGTGTGTTGAAGCGGAGCTGGGGGGACAGCGGTCACTATCCACGGCACGGCCGTGCCCGCCGCTCCTGGATGTGCTTCCGGTCTCCGCGTGCGGCCGCATGCGTGGGCCGGACCGTGGCTTCGACCCAATGGCTGTGGAGGCCTCTCTGGGTCCAATTGGCCGGCCCACTAGGGCCATCGCCTCTTCTGGATCGGGCCGCGTGGACGAGGTCATGGACTGCGACCTTGAGGCCGTCACTTTCGACAACAGCGATGAACCACTACCTCGTGCCCGATCACCGCGCCTTGCGTCGCCGGATGATTGCCATGTCTGTTCTCCAGGGGGTCCGAACAGGCGATGCCGTTCCCCTTTGCCGCGGACGCGTCCTCACCCGTTCGGGAGGCCGTCTCCAAGTTCGCGCTTTCGGTCACAAAACGGCGCTCACCTCCTGCTCTATCTGCCACGCCATGCCTGCGTCGTCCACGCCCTCGGGTCATCCGCTCCATCACGCTGGTGCGTCAGAGTGAACTCCTGGCGCGCAAGTCACGCCTTCGTGCATCAAAGCCGGTCATGCAGGCCCAAAACGTCATGATGCGTAAGCTCAAGCTGTCGAAGTCGACTTCTTCCCCTGACACACCTCCTGATGTTGAGGCGTTTCAGCAGTTCGTGGACCTGTTCAACGGGCAGGTCACTGATTCTCAATGCGACGCCCTGGATGACTTGATTCCGCGTGACGATCATGAGTTCTCCCTTGAGGAGCAGTCGTCAGAGTCCTGAACTCTGTGTTGATTCGGTCGCAATTTGGTTTCTCCATGGAAGCACAGAACATCCTCATTTGGAATGCTCGTGGCCTAAACAGTCGTGGACGTCGCAATGCTATAAGAGCTTTGGTCGCTCAGGAGCGCGTCTCCTTGATCTCGTTGCAAGAAACTAAACTCAATGCTTGTAATGACGCTCTAGTAATGGATATGTTAGGCTACGACTTTGATTATGCTTGCTTGCCTGCTCTTGATACGGCCGGTGGGATTCTGGTGGCCTGGCGCACTGATGTTTGGGAGGGCTCCTCCATGTCGGTGAGAGAACGGTCGGTCACGGCGAAGGTTTCATTGCGGCAGGACACCTCGGTAGCATGGTGGCTAATATGCGTTTATGGGCCGCACAGGGATGAGGCCAAGGTAGCCTTCCTTCAAGAGTTACAAGATGTCAGGGCCGGACGTCATGGTCCATGGCTGCTCTGTGGTGACTTCAATCTAATTTACCAGGCGGCTGACAAAAGCAACGGCTCGCTACGCCCACGCATGATGAACCGCTTTCGGTAGTTTCTCGACGATGCGGAGCTCCAGGAGCTCACCCTCCAGGGTCACCGCTTCACCTGGAGTAACGAGAGATCGGCCCCGACCCTTGAGCGCATTGGCCGCTATTTCGCTTTGGAGGACTGGCTCTTGGCCCATCCGAATCATAGCTTGCACGCTCTATCCACGGAGAGTTCTGATCATGCACCGCTCCTATTGCGTACGTGCTCGGCACTCTCCACTTTTTGTCGGTTTCAGTTTGAGAACATCTGGCCGAGGTTCGCAGGCTTCCTGGATGTGGTGCAGGCCGCCTGGGCCACGCCGGCGCCTCCTCACTCTGATCCTTTCCGCGTTCTGGACCATAAGCTGAGGGCCACGGCCAGGATCCTGCGCAGCTGGAGAGCCAAACACATTGGAGGAGTCAGGCTGCAACTTGCCATCGCCAAAGAGATAGTTTTCAGGTTCGACTTAGCAATGGAGCACCGGTCGCTGTCGCCTAGAGAACAACGCCTGCACAAACGTATGAAGATGAAGTGTCTTGGGCTGGCTTCTATGCTGCGTACTATCATCAGACATCGGTCGAGGCTAACCTTCCTGGCTGAAGGCGATGCTAATACCAAATTTTTTCACCTGCAAGCCTGCCACCGTAAGCGGAAGAACAGCATTGCTTCCGTCCAATTAAATGATGTCATCTACGTGGATGAGAAGGACAAAATCGCGGCCATTACTGCCTATTTTGACGAGGTTTTGGGCACCCGATCTAACACATCCTTGGCACTGGACTTGGTCTCCCTGGGGCTACCACGGTTACAGTTGGAGGGACTGGATTTCTGTTTCAGTGATGAAGAGATCAAGGCAACCGTTGATGAACTGCCACCAGACCGTGCGCCAGGTCCAGACGGCTTCACCGGCCTCTTCTACAAGACCGCTTGGAGTATTATCCATCCGGAAGTCATGGCAGCTTTTCATGCGCTCTGGTCGCTTGATGGTCACAGCTTATATCTACTCAACCAAGCATACATGATCCTGCTCAGGAAAAAGCCTGAGGCGACATTGATTGGCGATTTCCGCCCCCATCAGCCTGATTCATAGTTTTGCGAAATTGTTTACCAAAGTCTTGGCAACACGACTGACCCCACACCTACATCAGTTGGTCAGGCCGAACCAAAACGCCTTCATCCGTGGGCGGATGTTACATGAAAATTTCAAGGCAGTGCAGCTCACGGCCAGGCTGTTACGTCGCAACAAACAGCAGGCAGCCCTAATCAAGATTGACATTGCCAAGGCCTTCGATACTGTGGACTGGTCCTTCTTGCTTGCCGTCCTCTCACACATGGGCTTCTCTAGGCGCTGGATCAATTGGATATCAATGCTACTCACATCCACGAGCACCAAGGTGATCGTTAATGGAGGACCGGGCTCACGCATTTGTCATGCACGTGGGCTATGCCAGTGAGATCCTCTATCACCGATGCTCTTTGTGTTGGCAATGGAGGCCCTCAATGCCCTCTTCAGGAAAGCAGACAGCTTGCACCTTCTTACACCTTTGGGATCAGTGAGCATCAAGGAGCGGGTGTTCCTTTACGCGGATGATGTGGTGCTATTCGCCGTGCCCCTGGAGCAGGATCTCACCGTGATCAGAATGGCTCTGGACATTTTTGGGGCGGCGTCCAGTCTTTGGATCAATCCGGGCAAATGTCTGCTGTCGCCAATTCAGTGTGACTTGGATGCCTCAGCTACACTGATGCGTTTCTTTCTGGATCGCTTCGAGCCTTTTCCCTGCACTTATCTGGGCATCCCATTGTCCATCTTCCAGTTGCGTAAAATGGATCTGTTGCCGCTTGTTGACAAGGTTTGCAAGGGTTTGCCCACCTAGAAAGCGGGTCTGCTCAATCGAGCTGGCCGTTCTGTCCTTGTCAAAGCAAAACTTTCTGCTGTTCCAGTGCACACGACGATCGCGGTAACCCTGTCAACATGGGTCATCGAACGCGTTGATCAACGGCGCAGGGCTTTTCTTTGGAAAGGCACGGAGGTCGTCCTGGGTGGTCACTGCCTGCTGGCCTAGCGTTCTGTTTGTAGGCCATCGCCCCTGGGTGGTCTAGGTGTTCCTGACCTTCATCTACAGGACTACGCCCTTCGCCTTCGTTGGTTGTGGCTCCAGCGCACGGACGCGGACAGACGGCCTTGGTCGCGTTTGCCCGATCGCCCAGAAGGTGTGGTGCTGGCTTTCTTTGAGAACTCTGTCTCGGTCATGGTGGGCAATGGGAACAGCTGTCTGTTCTGGAAGGACAAATGGCTCGACGGGCGATCGTTGGAACAACTTGTGCCTTGCTTGGTTCGGACGGTCGGCACACGGGTGCGCAAACAAAGAACAGTCAGGGAAGCTCTTCATGACCGCCGTTGGGCTAGGGATATAACGGATGCTCTCACTGTCCAGGTCATCATCCAGTATCTGTTGTTATGGGCGCGTCTGCGCACTGTCCAGCTCAATCCGGACACACCTGATGTTTGGCGTTGGAAATGGACGCCTGATGGTCGTTTCTCGTCAGCCTCAGCATATCAGGCCTTTTTCCTCGGCCAACATGCCATTCTTGGTGCCAAAGAGCTGTGTAAGGTGAAGGCGCCGACCAAATGCAAGTTCTTTGCTTGGATAGTGTTGCATGGGCGATGCTGGACGAACGACCGCAGGAAACACCGTGGTCTCCAAGAGGATGATGTTTGTACCCTTTGTTGCCAACATCGTGAGACGATCTCTCACTTCTTGACCTCATGCGTGTTTGCACGCGAGGTGTGGTTCTACTGCTTAGCTGCAGCAGGGTGGGAATCGGTCGCCCCGTCGGACAGTGTTCAATGTTTCGCAGATTGGTGGTTACAGGCCCGGAAAAGAATCGACAGGACGTCTCGGCCGGCCTTTGACACCATCGTCATCCTCATCTCGTGGATGCTGTGGAAGGAACGTAACAACAGGATCTTCAATGCCTAGACACGCCTGCCCCACGAGCTTGTGCAGGCGATCATGGTTGAGGGGCGGTACTGGGTTCTTGCGGGCTGGAAACATCTGGCTGCACCTTTCTGCCTGGACGTCTCTAATGATGCTGACGTAGATGCTGTCGCGGTCACCAATTGGTTAAACGTTTAGTATCTGTATTGTATCTGTATTTTGTTCTAACCGACCCATCCTCTGTATGGGATCCGGTGTGTAAACTGCATTGCGTTCCTCTTAATGAAAAACGTGCTAAGGCACGGTCGCAAAAAAAAAGAGTAGAGAGATTAGTATGGCATTCATTCATGCCCACTCACTATCGGGGTTTCTTAAAAGCCGCTTGCTCCCTATCGCACCAGAGGCTTTCTCGCGTCCTTTGCTCGCTCCAGAGCGATTCACGCGTCCTTAACCATTGGCGCAGCGCCACGTTGTGGAGAGGCTCCAGTTGTTGGCGTGCGGCAGAATTGAAGGAACTCGTCCTGCAGAAATCCCCGAGCCCAACCACCGCCCCTCTCACTCTCTTTCCTCCGTCTCTCTGCCCTCGCCGCTGCCGCCGTTCAGCGCCGCTCCCCCTTGCGGTATGAGCTCCGGTTCCGCCATGGCCCCGCTCCCGGCTCCCCTTTAAACTGTCGCACCTCAAGGACCCTGTTCCAAAACTGCTCGCCAGCGGGGTTGATCCGTGCGGACACCTTTGGATCTACTCGCTGGCGAAGCGAAGCGCATGCCGGAGCTGCGGGAAGCGCGGCGGCTTCAACGGTCGGCACAACAGTCCAAGTACAAACTCCGGTCCCCACGGGCCACCGCTCGACAACGACGTCCGGGGCTTGCCGCTGTTGGCGTTATGCTCTCGGCCCTGTTGACGAACATGACCAGTCCGCTCACGGCGGCAGGGTAGCCCCTTCCGGATTTGCCATGGGGTCGCCGCTAGAGTCGCACGAGCTTCTCCACTCACCCACCGGCAAGTCGCTCTTCTTCCTTTACTCCACTTCCGGCTTGGCTCCTGACTCGAGCTCCTCCACTGCCAGGTACGGTGCGCCATACTCTCCTTTTCCTCTCTCTTTCAATTGTTTGACAGCTCTTGTAAAGAAATGTTCTGTGGGTAGTCCATGGTTGCAGTATATTGCGTTGCCTTTGTATTGTAGTCTGCTATGCTCAGAAAGTTCCTAGCCCTTCTACTGCTACTCCTCCCTCCCTACCTTGTCGACATCTGGATGGGCAGTGTCACTGGGAGTAAGATATAGGCCTTGTCGACATTTGGATGGGCAGTGTGCCAGTGTCAGTGGGTCTATGATATACAATGAGATAAAATGCAAAAAACATATGAATGGATTGCTAAGGAGAGCTGGTGGTATTTGACACTTTCTGAATTGCATGACATTGAGCAATCGACACGACTGTTGGTGCTATAATCTAAACTAACCTTATCTGCCACTGCACATGGTTTACATGATTGACCAAAAGGGAAACAGAAACATCGCAGTGCTATTCTAATATTGACAGAGTTATTTTGCTCCACAATTAATATATTCTTCACCTCTTTACATCTTTGAAACCGCTGTTAGCTTCAAAGTTTCCAACGTGGAAAAATAGTTAGATGAGATACTAATGCAGGGATATATGATAGTCTTTGGGTTTTGTCATTTTGTTCTGTCTCTTTGGAGGCATCTGCATTCCTTATATGAGTTGTCTTTTCATAATGTATGATTCTGCTTTAGTCATCCAATTTGACCATATTTTAGACTGAATGCTGGTCAATTTATTCTTGACTTAAGACTGAATGTTAGTTTGTTTACTACGGAATTTGTTCTCATAGGATGCTTCGCTACTTTTAATTTTTTTTGTATCTCCTATCCATGTGCTGCTGGCACTGGGGTTATGATAATTTTTGCGTCTCCTATCTGGGAGTTGTATGGAACACATCCCATGTTCCAAAGGGGGCCTTCTTTTAGGATATGGTTGGGCTGTGAGTAAGATAAATTGCTCCTCCACCAGTCCTATGCAAGTATTCTTCAGGTGATATGCCATAATGATATAATGTGATATTTGTCTGGTTGCGTGCCCTCTCACATCATGATGACTGAAATTAGGAAATGGGGTGTTCAAATAGGTCTGCAGTATTATTATGTAGAATATTATTTTAGAAAAAAACATTGTCATATCGTTCCTGTTCGAATGCTAGACTGAGGTCATACATGGAGGCATGGGGTATGGAACACATCTTTACTTTGCTAATTCTGAAATAAAAAAAAGTACACCGATACTATACTCAGTACTTGTTTACTGATTTTACGTAATACACTCTCTGAGTTTTGAAAACTCATTTGCTCTGTGTACTATATATGATAAATGCCTAATCAGCCACATTGTCTCTGATTTGTTCAGATAAGAAAATGAGCGTATTATACTGAGACCCTTCTAGAATTGCAATGTACTATATATGATAGTTTAGTATCTTAAATTGAATCTGAATTACATCATCATTGCTAATTGTAGATCCAAATTTAATGAACCCTGGTATCTTCTATAGAATCAAATTATGAATTAGCAGTGGCCTAAAGAAATATGGGATTCCAGGTTACTTCCTTAATTCCATTATATGCTCTAAAGATATGTTTGCTTTTTGATTCATCTGCCAAAGTTGTTGTTAAGTACGGTGAAGTTGTATAATCTTCTTTTCTTTTTGCAGTTGTCAATCTGTTCAGGAGAGGTCACCTCTTTGCTGTTTTTCTTTAGGTGCATCTCAGCCAGAGAGGTCCATTTAGGACCATATGAGGAGATAAAAACAGTTGCCCATGTAAGTGGTCATTTCTTTTAGCTGAATTATGGGTTTATAAGAATCGAGTTAAGAGATTAAACAACAGACTTATACACATATTGCTTTGTCGTCAGTATTGTCTAATTCCAATAGAGGCAAATTAACTTTGGAATATATATACACAAGTGCCAATTGAATTACTCTTATGTTACTCTATTCTTTGTAGCAAACAATGATGGATTATCTGGCTGTATACTTAGCCCTTGTCCAGAGATATCACAGTTTCCCTCGGTTGTCGGTTCAATGACAGGAATGTAACGCTCACAAACTTGAAGTCACATGAAAAGAAAGAAATGTTATTAGAGGAAAGTGCGCAACCATGGCATTTAATACTGAACATCATGTTCATTCTTCTAAAAGTAAATTGTCCAAAACTAATAAAAGATTAGAAAGCTGAGAGTAGTCTCTTCTTATATAAACATAAACTTCCTTTTCCACTTAATTGACTTTCCCCTGCTCTCATTTTTCCTCTCACTCCCTCCTGCACCACTATGCATGGCTATGAGATAACCATAGTTGTATCTTCAATATCATGCAGTTTGTTTGAACAGGTACAGCCATAATTCGATTCCTACATACCCCCCCATTGTTCTGCATTGACTGCACATGCTTGGGCCAGAAATGTATGGTCCAGATTCAAGAAGGAAATCTACTCTTTGGCAATCATCACTTCCCAGCCTCCCTGGTATATCAGCTTCCAGATCTTTCTAAGTTATTTGTATCTTATCTCTATTAATTCATGATATGTTCTCATTGAGATTATTGAATAATTAAAGTTTATCCATGGTACTTCCAATGGATGGCATCTTTGGCCAATATCTCTAATGATATCACACAGAAACTCCTTTCTAATGTCAAAAAGAAAGTCTCTTATCCTAAAATTTTTATTGTACACATTGACTTCTTTTCTGAATGCTTTAATTCAAATGTTCTTTTCCTAACTTTTAAATTTTTCTTTCAGACTGATAGTAGTGTGGGTCTCTGCTAATTTACATTGTCTGCATTTTATATTGCATCTTTATTTTTGCAGTCCCATTAACGTTTTTCTGTCCTGGATGGTAATTCACCCCGGAGGCAACTTGCTGGTTGGCTATATGGGACAACAAGATTTGAAGTTCTTTTTTCATTTGGAATAATGATGACATGACCGTCATCTTGGTACAACCTAATTAGATTAGATCATTTTTTTTGTACAATATAATTAGAGCATTTTACTTGAAGATGCCAATATTTATGATTTCTAAGGCACTGTAATTGAAATCACGATAGGGCGCGCAAAGCGCGCCTGATGGTCTAGTAGAACAAAAGAGTGGTGTTCAGGGAGGTGCGCAGTCATGTGTCTTGATTGAGCTTAACATAAAGTCGTTGATATTTCACTGCATCAGTATTTTGGCAGACTTGTGTCCTAACAAAAACTGAATTGAAGGCAATTCACTCCATGCGTACTAGATCTTTGGTACCGCTGCAGTTGTTGCAGCAGCAATAAAGCATATATAGGTTCAAGATGAGACTATAAAAATACTACTATACGACAGAGGTTCCTCTGTGTTGGGTGAGTAGAATTTGTTCCAGGATTTTGTGTGTGTGTGTGTGAGAGAGAGAGAGAGAGAGAGAGAGAGACGTAGAACATCTGCACAATATTTCACGAGGAAATGATGTAGATGTATAGCGGTGGGATAATTTTTTTTCCTTTGCTCCGCTAAAGCTGATTGAATTTGTTTGCTTTGGTCAGCTAAATCTGATTACTACTAGAACAAAAGCCCAGAAGCCGAGACCCTTAGCTTCTTCAGAGTTCAAGCCGTCGCCTGAAACCAGCGGCCGGCTTGGACAGTTGATTTACCCCAGTTAATTAACATGTTCAAAACTTCATATCAAGATAGAGAATCATGTATTTCTCATGGTTTCTTCTTAATCCTCAAATTAGTAGCGTTCATTTTAGCCGTTTCCACATGTTAACAATGCAAATGCTTCAAATCTGCTTGCAAATAGATGTTCTCATAAAAATGAAAAAAATGTCTGTACTTAATTGAAAGCCGTCGTAAGAATTCAAATACCGAAAGAGGAAAGGAAATAAACTGTCATTTAATAGAATGCTATAGTACTATAGCCGAGTGAGTAGGTAGGGAATAGTTAGGGGATGACACACTTTCAAACTTGATGTGGAAGAGGTAAATTTCTTGATGGATCATTTTCGTATCATTGGTCAATATGCTATTTTGGTATCTTCACCTGATAATTACTATCTTTGTACCTGATGTAGTATGGTCTAGAGGAGTCTTGCACCAGCATCTCCTTTAGTACTGGCTGGTGCTACCGACCAATATGAATGGACACCCTTTATTATTGGGTGCCCTACCCAGTACTAAATGGATGCAGTATTGGCCACGCCATCGGTACTAAAGAGGGGTTGCTGAGCGGTATTATTACCGGTTTCTCCAGTAGTATGAGGCTCTTCTAGATGTTGCATTTTTCTCTCTAACAGAGATTATCTCAGCTTGTGTAGTTTGGGGACTCTGTGTTGTTCAAAGTGGTATATGAATGAGATGGAGAGTCGCCATTTTAATGTTTATCCTCATTCATATGTCTTCTCTACAAATTCTCTACGCACATGTAATTTTCATATGAATGATGAACTCTTAGGTATTAACACGTCATCTTCATTTTTTCATTTATTTGTTTTTGTTTCATGTATTTGTATATATTTTCTCCTTTATGGAGTAGCTCTGTTATACTGTAGAGTACTCAAGTTTGTAAGATTTTGTTGTCTCGTGAAGATGATTGCGTACTTTGCAAATGTGTTTGGTTCTTGTCATGATTCAGCGGCTGAATTGATTGGTAGTATTGTCTGATTAAGCAGCTGAACTGATTTTTAGTGTTGTTGTTGCATTCTCTGCGGTATGTTTGAAAGTGTTACATTCCTCGTGTTGACACTTTTTCTGGCCAACACACCGAGTGCACTAGAGCGTGCGGGTCGCAAACAGACCAAGCGGCAGCGAGGCGGCGCAAACCGGTTCTACCGGTTAGGCAAACCGGTAATACCGGATTTCTAGGGTTTTGCCGGAATCAGTCGTTCGTAAAGATAACTATCACGCTTACGTGGTGAAGAACGGCGAGGTTTACGAGCAAACCAGCAAAGGGATAACCAACGCACTTACGTAGCGAAGAACGACTAGTTTACGAGCAAACTAGCAAAGGCCGTCGAAGCTCTCGCCCGGGAGGGACCCCGTCAGGGCGTGAACGTCGCCGGACGTGCCCTAGGTTGACCAGCAAGTCTTAGGACGTCATCTATGGTCGTGGAGATCAGTAGACGAGCAGCATGGAGAGATTGGAAGAGAATTAGGGTTTAGGAGTAAAAAGATAAATGCATAGTGTTTGAGTTCGATTGGATATGTCTCAATTGGCCGTGGCCCTTCATAAATATAGGGTGGGGAGGTCTGTACCCGCAAGAAAATCCTTTTACAAGTCATAATCCACATGGATCTCCAAATCTACTAGGACTCTGCATAAAACCGGTTCCACCGGTTTGACAAACCGGTTATAGTAACCAAAACCGGTTTTACCTATTTCCAAAACCGGTTCCACCGGTTTTGTCCAGGTGAAGATCTTCCCAGAGGCATAACTCTCTCGTCCGAACTCCAAATCGGACTTTCTATATATGCATTTCCATCGTCTCGACACAAGCTACGCAATGGTGCAATAAAAATGCTAATTTGACAATGTTACAAAATCCGGTTATACCGGTTTCTAGAACCGGTTTCACCAGTTTGCCCAGATTGCAAGCAAACCTCCATCGTGCCAATTTTGATCGTCAACATATGCCCCCTGTTTCTTGGTAAAGCTTGCATACCAAGAAATACTTACCAGCACCAAAATTGCATAAGAGCAATGTTGAGCACAAGTGCATCAAACATATCTCACTTTTAAGAACGATAGAATCTATCGGTCATGTCATTCAATTCTGCCCAACATGAAGATTTCAGCTTATTGTTGCTATCATGTATATTGCTTGTAAGAGATAAGCCTGAGCGTATCACCTCAGCTGTAAATTTTTGAAATAGTAATTCAAAGCCATTCCGACACTTGCAAACTATTGTGGACACATAAAGTGACCAAATTGCTATATTGTCAATTGGTCTTTGCAATACCTCTCACATTGAGAATAAAGAAAGATAGAACAACTCAATATTGCATCCACGAGTTATTTTGACCATAAACCAAGTAAGACGAGTAATCAGCCCCAAAAAATGAATATGACACAATTACCTTTGGATTGATAATGGCCGGATTACTCTTTTTGCAAATATCTTACCCCCCGAGCACTTAAAGTACCAAAAAGGTCATAATGATTTCTCATGGGGGAAGCTATCACTTTAAGACGATGATCAAAGAGATTCATCGGCCATATAGAATTCATCCACAAGAGTATGAAGAACCGAAATAAATTAATGAGCAATATAAATATAAAAACTAAATCATGTACAGCTCATAAGTGTTTCGGTTTTCACATACTATTGCAATCAATTAATATGCACAATAATTTGGTGGTAACCCCCCATAATGCAAAGACTTATTTGGCATCATCAAAATAAGACCACAAGGGATAACCAAACATACCAGGGGATGAATTCCATGACATAGGTATTATTGGAGAAGGTAAAGAATATGAATGATTTGTGAGCCAATACCTTCGGTGATTAGGTGCAAATTGATGGCGTAATTGCCTCCTTGCTCTTTTCTTGTCTTTTGCCTTTATTGCACCTTTTGTTTGAACACCATCCTTGTCTTGGACTTGAGTACTCCCTTTAAGAACCCATGCCATGTTTTTCCTTTTAAGCTCTTGAGCACTTAGTCCTTCTAGCTTCTTCTTTTGCCAATTCGATGAACCACGTGGATGGCTTGGCTGTATTTCAATTTTGGACAGCAGCACTTCACTCTTGAATTTTGGCTTCTTCAACTCTTTTTGTTCAGATTTAGCACTTGGAGGATCAATAGCTGATTTTTGCTTTTCTTTGCCACCAATAGCCGAAGTTTCCAACACTTCAGTCGGCTTTTCATCAACTATATTAAGATCTGAACTTTTATCTTTGCGACCATCCTTTTTCACCCGATAAATCTGCTTGACAACCCTTTTCTTCTCTTGAACTCTAGACCGATCCTTTCTCTCAAAACAGTCATTTTCAACATATGGCTGTCCTGCACGCACTGGTTTTCTTGGAGCTAAATATTCTGCATAATATGGACTAGAATATGAAGGAACATGTGTCCATGAATCATGCCACCCCCATGATGAATAAGGATGCAAACCAGCAAGGTATGAACCATATGGGATTGTCATCGGCGACCTAAAAGGAGGATATGACTCTGCTGCATGAAAGTCTTCTCTTGGCCGATTCCAATTTTTGGATTTGTTTTTTAGAGACACTCTAGGTGATTTAACATCATTTGATCGATGAGCACGCTTAGCTTCATTTTCTTTTTGATATTTAGCCAGAAGTTCATTGAATGTGAGCTTCGGCTTTCTGCTCTTGTGCTCATTACGGTCTTTTGCCCCATGTTCCTTAGAAAGATCAGGTCTTGGTATTTTGGGACACTTCAGACCAAAACCGGTTTCACCGGTTTCACGAACCGGTTCTACCGCTTTTGGAAAACCGGTTAAACCTCTTTGCTAAACCGGTTTAACCTCTTTTTCCAGCACAGCAGGAGTAACTAGTTCTCGCTTTGATTCGGAAAAATTCACATGCCCCCCAGTGCCTTCTGGTATTTTCTCAGGCTCATCGTTCTTAGGAGTATGTAAATCATGAACGATGTCCTCGTTATCACTTGAGGGTATTGAATTTTTCTCTTTATCAATTTTTCTTGGATCTTTGCATGAACCTGCTGATGCTAACCGATCTGATGATCCCTTGCCATCAAAACCAATTGGAGTCAACTGGTCATCCTCTGAAATTTCAGCAAATCTCAATCGTCCTGCATTAATGGCCGATTGGATGATTTGGCGAAAAATATTCCAATGGCTAGTGCTATGACCAAATGAATTATGCCACTTACAATATTCTTGCTCTTTTATTTCTAAAAGTGATGGCATGACTTTGTGATCAAATAACTTAATAAAATTATGCTCAAACAAGATATCAAATAAGTCATCACACAAAGTCAAATCAAAAGTGTACTTTGTCTTCTTTAGTTGATTCTTTCGTGGAGAAGGTTTCAAGGCTAAGCAAACGAACGGTTCAGATTTATTATCGATCCATTCGGCTATACCTTTACTTGTACTTCCTTTACCCGATGTTTTGGAATTGATCACTATATTATCATCGGGCTTCACAATGTTTATCAACTTTGGTTTCTTGCTTTTAAATCCAGAATGACCACAAGCAAACAATGAAGACAAAAACTTTGGCAATAATGATGTAGAAAATTTAAATGCCAAAACATTACTATTATCAGCCTTTCTAATTTTTACAATGCACTTGCTGACAATATCTGAATTCATTTTGTTGCTAACAAATAAATCACCCTCCTCAATCGATCTTTTAAGATTATTCATAGAATTGTCATCAGTAGATGAATCAATTGAAAACATATGATCTGATTGGGAATTAGGTAAATTACTTGTAAAGCATACCTTATCAAATATGTTGGAGAGGCGTGGAACTTTGATATGAATGATGTCGTGTTTCTTCTCTTGACGGCAACCTGCATCAGCATTCTGCAGAAACCGGTAATACCGGTTTTTCCAGGACTGCTGGAAACCACCGGATTCTGGCACGACGACGCCTTCTCCTTGCTCCTAGAGTTGTGATCTTCAATCTTTCGATGTTCTTTACTGACCGAACCCTGATTTTGTACAGCCAAACTTGTTTCTTTTGGTTGAACCGATCTAGATCGTTCAGTTGTTGTAATAACCGAACTATTTCTCAAATCTGAATCGTTCTTCTTTTCCTTATTGATTGCCTCTTGAGAAAAGTAATTCTGTCTGAATTGTCTAAGAAGCATCTCCAGTTCCTGACGATACTCATCAGAGAGGTCCTCATATTTGACTTTTTCATCTAGAAAATCGGATGCTTTGGTTTTAAAATCAGCACATCCCGATTTTGCAATTACTGCATGTTTCTGCACATGTGGAGATAAATGTATGCTTGCTGAATTTCCATTAATTTGGCTATGGTTATGAATAACACTTGGAGCCAAATTATGTTTATTAGCATATACAACCTCCTTTCTAGAAGCATGTTGTGCAATATATGATGGTTGAGAATAATTGGCTGAATAAATAGAATTATCATGGCCAATTCTCTCATTCAACGGCATGTATTGTGGTGAAATCATATATTGTGAATTTGCAGCTGATGAATTAAAAGATGAAACACCTTGCTGAATATTACTAGAATTAATAGCATGTGGTGTTCCATAAAAATTGGCCGAACTCACCATGTTAGTTTGGCCTTGATAATCATTAACCGACATTTGAACTTGTTCCGCTGCCGGTGTATGAGAATAATGTTGCATGTTGCTAGTAACATTAAAATCTAAAGCATGCATATTATTTGACAATGGCTTTTGCATGTAACATTCAGAATTATAATTTACATAATTGAAAGCATTATCTGAACAATGACTAGCCGATGCAATATGCCTACTAGTATCATATCTAGCAACATCAACATGAGGATTTATGGTACTTGCAAAATAATTATTAGAAAAATCTAACACATTTGTAACTTGTACCTCGGGCTCATTGTAGTAATATTGTTGTGGAGTATGTGGATAGCCCGCCATATATGTCTTGATGCTTCAAGTCTTGTGACCAATAAATCCAATTGTTCTTGATAACTTGAGCAATCAATGACCAAAACTTCTGTTTCTCTTTTGATCTTCAATATGCAGCAATAAGCAAAATAAAATGCAATCGGCTTGAGCAGCCTGATGCAATGTAGAAACAGATGCTATTGGTCTAAAAGACCAGATGTAATTTTTATGGCGAAAAGGAAAGATAATATATCAATTAAGCAATTGGCTAGGTCAGATAAATTCGGTTGTTTCAATAACCAGAATATTCGTCCCCAGCGGAGTCGCCAAAAATGTGTTGACGCTTTTTCTGGCCAACACACCGAGTGCACTAGAGCGTGCGGGTCGCGAACAGACCAAGCGGCAGCGAGGCGGCGCAAACCGGTTCTACCGGTTAGGCAAACCGGTAATACCGGATTTCTAGGGTTTTGCCGGAATCAGTCGTTCATAAAGATAACTATCACGCTTACGTGGTGAAGAACGGCGAGGTTTATGAGCAAACCAGCAAAGGGATAACCAACGCACTTACGTAGCGAAGAACGACTAGTTTACGAGCAAACTAGCAAAGGCCGTCGAAGCTCTCGCCCGGGAGGGACCCCGTCAGGGCGTGAACGTCGCCGAACGTGCCCTAGGTTGACCAGCAAGTCTTAGGACGTCATCTATGGTCGTGGAGATCAGTAGACGAGCAGCATGGAGAGGTTGGAAGAGAATTAGGGTTTAGGAGTAAAAAGATAAATGCATAGTGTTTGAGTTCGATTGGATATGTCTCAATCGGCCGTGGCCCTTCATAAATATAGAGTGGGGAGGTCTGTACCCGCAAGGAAATCCTTTTACAAGTCATAATCCACATGGATCTCCAAATCTACTAGGACTCCGCATAAAACCGGTTCCACCGGTTTGATAGTAACCAAAACCGGTTTTACCTATTTTCAAAACCGGTTTCACCGGTTTTGTCCAGGTGAAGATCTTCCCAGAGGCATAACTCTCCCGTCCGAACTCCAAATCGGACTTTCTATATATGCATTTCGATCGTCTCGACACAAGCTACACAATGGTGCAATAAAAATGCTAATTTGACAATGTTACAAAATCCGGTTATACCGGTCTATAGAACCGGTTTCACCAGTTTGCCCAGATTGCAAGCAAACCTCCATCGTGCCAATTTTGATCGTCAACACCTCGCAATTTAAGAGATGATTCTTAAATTCTCTTTAGGACACATGGTAGCTTAAGAATAACCGCAGGCGTGTGGTTGTTGACGATGAGAAGTCCTGTTCCTGCTACTTCCTTGTTGGATATGGGATACGCTTTCTCTGTTGCGGAGCATCTGAAGGGGAAGGCAAAGAGATGGATGAGGGAAAAGCCATAGCTAATGCGATCTTTGCACACCCATACATTCCTCTTGAGCGTCGGCATCCTGCTTCTTCATGGACAAGAGTGCAGACTGCTCGGCTACGGCCTCCTGCATGCCTCCCATGCCCAATCCTAGTAGTTGTTTGTTCCTCAAATATGGATGTATTTCCCCTTTCCATTGCTTTCGTATTGTTGAAAAAGAATGGTGGAGATCTATATTATGAAGTGCAGGGATCATCTTGCTCAGTACTAACTTGGCATGCATATATAGTGCGGAAGGACATGTTGAGATTATTGCTAATAATGCTATGAAGATAGGAGGGGAGCAGAGCAAGGTCATCTGCAGTAAAACCCAATAATGTGCAACGGAGGAGAGTGTTGGATTTATTTGGGCTTGGCCTTTTTATAATTCTAATAAAATCTAAAATATTTAAGACCCATGATTAATGCATGGGAGTTAAAAGTAGTTAATACCATATTGGTAGTTGAGAGGATCTCAACCAACTTATTAGATGAACACATGGTACACCCAATAAGAAGTTGGCAAAGGGTAACCAGGATGCCACGCACGCGCGCGCTCGCTCGCCTCGCCGAGGCGGGCCGAGGCCGTGGGCATGGCGAGTCGATCGTGTGGTGCGGATGGACGGACGGTGTGATCTGTTTTGCCACTTGTCAATAGGATTAATGGCAGAATCAATTATCTACCGCTCACAGTACGTGTCTTATTTTCTCCGCAGGATTCTTGCCTTTCCTGCAGATGCATCCAGGTGCATCCCCCTCCGCCAGGCAGCGCCTATAAAAGGAGGTCATCCCCTACCCGGAGAGACACACCAACACAACCTCCTCTCTCTTCTCTCTCATTGTTTCCTGCTGCAACGCTTGGCTCCCCATCGCTAGCACTACGCGTATGGTTCTAGCGAGAGCAGAGCCTCCGAAAACTCGACTGGCGTGAGATCCTGCTCGGGATAGCCAGGCGATAAGGTTTTTGGGGAGCGTCTTCACACGACTGCTCACGCTCGTCTACTTCCTGGTGGCCCGAACGACTACATCTACTACTTCCCGGTGCCGTTCGAGGGACTGCACTGTATCGACTCATCACTGTATCGATTTCGTATGACTGCATCGAACAAGGTCAACCGATTAGCATGACTAATCCAGTTGATAACGGTGCAGCCAATGCCTCCGGCAACGGCCCCGTCTCAGCGTACATCCTGAACCTTCTTTGGTCCCTTACTTTGTTCTTGTTTAATATGAGATTGAACTTGAACATGTGCACATATCATGTTCTCACTAAATCACTAATTATCATCATGATTTACATGCTTTTATTCGAAACTAAAATATGTCGAATGATGCCTATATTTCTAACAATTCAAAAACCTTATAATCGTGATAGGCTATCGACTGCTAGTTTTGCAAGTGCGCTTAAACCACATGTGTTCGATGGAACACATTACAAGAGATGGCAGAGTAGAATGTCACTTTGGTTGACCTACATGAACTGCTTTTACGTCACACAGGAAAAGGCTAAGGATCTCTCTCCTGATGATGAGAGAGCCTTTCAGGTGGCCGATAACCTATTTTGAGGTGCCATAATTAGTGTTCTTGCTTATCACCTTGTGGATAGCTATCTATCACTAGACACTGGCAAGGCACTGTGGGATGCGCTTGAGGCCAAGTTCGGTGCTTCTGATGCTGGCAGTGAGTTGTATGTCATGGAGCAGTTTTGCGACTACAAGATGGTCGATGACCAATCAGTAGTGGAATAAGCTCATGAGCTTTAGTCACTGGCTAAAGAGCTAGAGGGCCTTAAATGTGATTTGCCCGACAAGTTTATGGCTGGAAGCATGTTTGCTAAACTGCCGCTTTCTTGGAGGGATTTTGCTATCTCTCTGAAACACAAGAGACAAGTGTTCAGCGTGTTTGAGCTCATTGGGTCTCTCGATGTTGAAGAGAAGGCGAGAGCAAAGGACAATCGCGGCAAAGAAATTATTGGGTCCTCTAGTGCAAACCTGGTCCAGAAAAATATCAAGGGCCAGCAGAAAAAGAAGAACCAGAATAAGCCTAAGGTTAAGGCCAATCAAACAACCACTTTTAAAGAAGAAGAACCAACCGAGCAAGGGCAAGGGCAAGTGCTATACTTGCGGTCTTGAGGGGCATTATGCCAAAGACTGCGAGAAAAGCAAATACAGGCCAAAGGCAGCCAACATGGTCATTAGCGATGACAACGGAGAAACCTCAGGGTATGGTAATTATTTACCTATAGTTCTTTCTATTTGTCAATCACCTGATTGGTGGGTTGATACTGGAGCTAATATTCATGTGTGTGCTGACATCAGTCTATTTTCTTCTTATCAGGTCGATGAAACTACCTCCTTGTTAATGGGGAACGGATCATATGCACGTGTACTTGGTGTTGGTTCGGTCAATCTGAAACTTACTTTGGGAAAGACCGTGCAGCTGAAGAACATGCAGCATGTCCCTACTATCAAGAAGAATCTAGTTAGCGTCTCTCTACTGTGTAGAGATCATTATAAATTAGTGTTTGAGTCCAATAAATGTGTACTTTCTAAGTATGAAAACTTTGTTGGAAAAGGCTATGCTTGCGGAGGCTTATTCCGCTTTTCTTTATCAGATACTTGTAATAATGTGGTGAATCATGTGGTTAATGATGATGAGTCTAATGTTTGGCATTTATGACTGTGTCATGTTAACTTTGGTTGTATGTCATGCTTGGCTAGTTTAAATTTAATTCCGAAGTTTATCACAGTCAAAGGTTCTAAGTGCCATGTGTGTGTTGAATCAAAACAACCTCGCAAGCCTCACAAGGCCACGGAGGCAAGGAATTTGGCACCGCTGGAGCTCATTCATTCTAATCTTTGTGAGATGAATGTGTGTTGACAAAGGGGGCTAAAAATTATTTCATGACTCTAATAGATGATTCCTCTAGATACTGCTACATTTACTAAAGTCAAAAGATGAAGCACTACACTATTTTAAGATCTATAAAGGTGAAGTGGAGAATCAACTTGAAAGAAAGATCAAACATGCAAGTTCGGATCATGGTGGAGAATACTTCTCACACTTGTTTACCTTATTTTGTGAGGAACATGGTATAATTCACGAGAGGACGCCTCCCTACTCACCTCAGTCAAATGGGGTTGCCGAAAGAAAGAACCGCACTCTAACTGATTTGGTTCATGCCATGTTAGACACAATGGACTCTCTAAGGAATGGTGGGGTGAGGCTATATTGACAGCGTGTCATGTCCTGAATCGTGTTCCTCCAAAGAATAAAGAGAAAACTCCATTCGAGGAATGGGAGAATAAAGGCTCACACTTTCCTATTTACGGACTTGGGTCTGTTTGGCAAAGGTTAATGTGCTGAAAACCAAGAAACGTAAATTTGGACCTAAACTGTGGATTATGTCTTTCTTGGTTATGCTCTGCATAGTGTTGGATATAGATTCTTAATAGTGAAATCTGGAATGCCAGACGTGAATGTCAGTACAATAATGGAATCCAGAGATGCTACTTTCTTTGAGGACATCTTTCCTAGGAAGAGGAAAAAGAGCACTTCTAGCAGAGAATTGTCTAATGATGTTAGACCTGCTGTTATGATGGAACACATAGAACAAACACTTGTGGAAAATCCTGAGGAGGATGACAATGAAGCTCCTAGGAGAAGCAAGAGACAGAAGACTACAAAGTCTTTTGGTGATGATTTCATTGTGTACCTTGTGGATGACACTCCCAAAACCATTGAAGAGGCATATTCCTCTCCAGACGCTGACTATTGGAAGGAAGCGTTATGGAGTGAGATGGATTCAATTATGTCTAATGAAACTTGGGAAGTTGTTGAGCATCCTTATGGGTGCAAACCTGTGGGATGTAAGGGGGTGTTCAAGAAAAAGCTAAGGCCTGATGGTACTATTGAAAAGTACAAGGCAAGACTCGTTGCTAAAGGATATACTCAGAAAGAAGGAGAAGACTTCTTTGATACTTACTCGCTAGTTGCCCGACTGGCCACAATTCAAGTGCTACTCTCCCTGGCAGCCTCTCATGGTCTTCTCGTTCACCAGATGGATGTAATGACAACTTTCCTAAACAGAGTTAGAGGAGGAGATCTATATGGATCAGCCTGATGGGTTCATAGCAGAAGGTCAAGAGGGAATGATGTGCAAGTTAATAAAGTCTCTTTATGGCCTCAAGAAAGCACCTAAGCAGTGGCATGAGAAGTTTGATAAAACCCTCACGACTACTGGCTTTGTAGTGAACGAAGCTAATGAATGTGTGTACTATCGCTATGGTGGGGGCAAAGGAGTGATCCTGTGTTTGTATGTTGATGACATCCTGATTTTTGGTACAAGTCTTGACATGATCAAGAAGGTCAAAGACTTCTTGTCTCAAAACTTTGAGATGAAAGATTTGGGAGAAGCTAACATTATCCTTAATATAAAGCTAGAAGAGAAGGTGATGGTGGGGTGATACTTACACAGTCCCACTATGTGAAAAAGGTCTTGAGTCGTTTTGGATATAGTGACTGCAAGTCTACTCCAACACCTTATGATGCTAGTAAAATACTAAAAAAACAAAGGTATCACAAAAGATCAACTGAGATACTCCCAGATCATTAGCTCACTTATGTACCTAGCTAGCGCTACAAGGCCTGACATCTTGTTTGCCATGAGCAAACTGAGCCATTTCGTATCAAACCCGGGAGATGATCAATGGAATGCTCTGGATAGAGTAATGCGCTACCTAGTGAGTACAATGAGCTATGGGATTCACTATACTGGGTACCCGAAGGTACTGGAGGGTTTTAGCGTGATTCAAATTGGATATCTGATGCCGATGAGATAAAGGCCACAAGTGGATACGTATTCACTCTTGGAGGTGGTGCTGTCTCCTGGAAGTCTTGCAAGCAGACCATCTTAATGAGGTCTACCATAGAAGCAGAACTCACGGCATTAGAAACCGCCACTATGGAAGCCAAGTGGCTTCGTGATCTCCTTATGGATTCGCCGATGGTTGAAAAACCGATACAGGCGATTCAAATGAATTGTGATAACCAAACAGTGATTGTCAAAGTAAATAGTTCTAAGGATAACATGAAGTCATCAAGGAATGTGAAGAGGCGGTTGAAGTCTGTCAGGAAAATGAGAACCTCCGGAGTAATTGCCTTGTACTATTTCCAGACGGCTAAGAATCTGGCAGATTAATTTACAAAGGGTATTTCACGAAATGTGATAGATTTTGCATCCAAGGAACTGGGAATGAGACCCATGTGAGTCACTCCATAGTAAGAACCTGTCCTATGTGATCAGAGATCCTGTGAATTAGGCGAGGAAACAAGGTACTGTTTGACTGAGAGAAGAGAACCTTTGAAATGAGATAATTCCTAGGGAGGATGCATTTCTCTTCTTTTTCTGTATGGTAGGATGGTGTATACCTTAATGTAATTCGAGTGGCTTCTGAGAAACAGAGATGTTGACCTACAGAACGTCTTATGAGAATTACACCTATATGAGTTCGACTGCTAGTCACGGTCTATAAGAGTGGGTAATCTCTAGATATTCATGAAAGGCCTGGAATTTGACTTATATGCTCCAAACCGCAGGGATGCATAAAGCAGCCTAGTATCAGTAAAAGGGTTCTGGTAAAACTTGTTCACACAAGACTGCCAATTCAAGGCATACTCCATTGGTCAGTTGTGGATGAGTGTAGCCTTTACTCTTGGTAAATGTTCAATTTAACAGTCTCTACCAAAACACTGGTATATCAAAACAGCAATGGGGCTGAGGCATTTCTCATGTGCCGTGAAATATTGGTGGGGATTATTGGATTTATTTGGGCTTTTTATAATTCCAATTAAATCTAAAATATTTAAGGCCCATGATTAATGCAAGGGAGTTAAAAGTGGTTACTACCATATTTGGTAGTTGAGAGCATCTGAACCAACTTATTAGGTGGACACGTGGTACACCCAATGCGAAGTTGGCAAAGGGTAACCGGGATGCCACACGCGCGCGCGCTCGCTCGCCTCGCCGAGCCGGGCCAAGGGCATGGGCGTGGTGAGTCGAACGTGCGGTGCGGACGGACGGACGGACGTGATGTGTTGCGGTGCTTGATCGGTTTTAATACTTGTCAATGGGATTAATGGCACAATCAATTACCTACCTTAAACGCTCACAGTACATGCCTTATTTGCTCTGCGGGATTCTTGCCTCTCCTGCAGAGGCGTCCAGGTGCATCCCCCTCCATCAGGCAGCGCCTATAAAAGGAGGCCCTCCCCTACCCAGAGAGACACACCAACACAACCTCCTCTCTCTTCTCCCTCATTGTTTCCTGCTGCAACGCTTGCCTCCCCATCGCTAGCACTGCGCGCATGGTTCTAGCGAGAGCAGAGCCTCCGGAACCTCGACTGGAGTGAGATCCTGCTCGGGATAGCAAGGTGATAAGGTTTTTGGGGAGTGTCTTCACGTGACTGCTCAAGTTTGTCTACTTTGTCTACTTCCTGGTGGCCCGAACGACTATGTCCACTACTTTCAGGTGCCGTTCGAGGGACTGCACTGCATCGATTTCATATGGCTACATCGAACAGGGTCAACCGATTAGTATGACTAATCTAGTTGATAACGGTGCAGCTAATGCCTCCGGCAACGGCCCCGTCTCAGGGTACATCCTGAACCTTCTTTGGTCCCTTACTTTGTTCTTGTTTAATATGAGATTGAACTTGAACATGTGCACATATCATGTTCTCACTGGGTCACTAATTATCATCATGATTTACATGCTTTTATTCGAAACTAAAATATGTCGAATGATGCCTATATTTGTAACAGAGAGGACACTATGATTTACATTGATGGATTGCAACCTATCTCCACAGTTCGCCTAAGCAGTTAGTTAGCCCGTTTAAATGGTGCTTAAACACTACACACTAGACTACCATCATGCATGTATTTGTTCTTGGCATTCATGTCTCTTTAGTATTGGTATGGACAACCCTCAGCCTAGCATATATAGCGACTTAGTGAGACGTGTGTATCGAGACTCAAGAGGTTAGTTTGGCATTCATTCATGCAAATGTTGGTGATATAACCAAGAGGCAATCACGGAACAATTCAGATTGGGCCATTAGATGTTGATCCAATAAGGAGATAGAGTCCTAATGGGCTTCTAACATGGCAGCCCATTAGCATGGCCTATATAAATAGGGGCAGGGGCTGTGGGTGCACCACCACTTCACCACGCCACAAACCCTAGCCGCCGCAGTCCCCCTGTCCTCTTGGCCTCCTGAAACCCCAAGTCGGGCGCGCGGTGCTAACACACTGGTGCACGACGTTCCTTGTCTGTACGTGTGGACTCTGTGGAGGCGCTGCTGCTATTGCTGTGCTAATCGGCTGCGACGGCGAGGAGCTGCTACCGGACAAGGACAAGGAAGAGACAATTGTGATCGACTACTTCCTCTGTACCGACACACATTTACTTTGGATCGGCTGCTCCAACTCTTCTTCCCCTATGTTGCGCGTCTAGTGGTAACGATCTGTGACTTCTCTACTCGCAAGTTTATACGGTAGTTGTTTGCTAGTGTAGCAGATCTGTTTCCCTACAGTAGTATCAAAGCCGTCTTGCGTAGTTTCTGGTCTACCAATGCTAGGCATTGGTACCGAGTCTAAATTTGGTAGGCCCCGAGAACCCTTGAGTGCCGATTACTATAGGGTGACCTTTGATACCGGATGGTGTTATGATCTGATACTAATGCCTCTGAACCCTTTGGTACCGGTTTGTAATAGAATCTGGTACTAAAAGTCACCCTTTAGTACCTGTTGGTGTTACAAACCGATACCAAGGGTCTCCACGGGTTAATTCAAAAGAAAAGTATCTGGGACTTGGTCCGCTGTGGTGTATAGGTGAGATGGTAAGGAAGCAACATATGAAGCAAGAGGTCGCGGGTTTGAACCCCGCGTGCCTCCTGCGCATAGTTTCGCTTGAAAAATCGTGTGACTTGTAACTTGTGTGGGAGCCTCCCCGAAATCTAAAATATTTTTTTGAGTCAAATACCTTTGTTACCGAGTCGTGTTATGACCTAGTACCAAGGACCCCTTTGGTACCAGTTATTCACCTCATACCAAAGGCTGAGCCTTTTAATCTCGGTTTCTTGGTACCGGTTCCAAAATCAGTACCTATGACAATGTGATTGAGCTTTATGATCTTCCTAGGTGCTTCCCATTCCTAACAAACCCCAACATTAACCTTTTGTCATCGTTGTCTGCCTAAGCTGCTTCCTTAGTGTTGACTTGACTGCAAAATATGGTGAAGCTGATGAGGGACCTGTTGCTCAATGCCCTGTAAAAGTAGGGAGGCTCATGCAGAGGTTGGCTGGGACATTTATTTTCCTAGTTATTTGGTGCTATTATAAAAGAGAATTGCTTTTTGGGCGTGTATGTTTGATTTTTTAAAACTTTGCCAACTCATATGCTTCTGAGTGTTTTGATGATTGAACATGCAGAGATGTTGAATGTTTTGATTGAATGTGCAGATAGCTGTTAGATTTGATACTGGTAGTATTTTTCCCTAATGCTACATTTTATTACGTGAGCCCAAAAATTATAGTTGAAATGTAACTTCCCCTGCATGTTTAGTGGATTTAACTAGTAATGTGCTAATGTGCTGTTGAGGCAGTAGCACAAGACATAGACCATCGCTTTTTGAAGAAGAGAAGAATAGATAGGGAATCTAGATAGACCATCGCTTTTTGAAGAAGAGAAGAATAGATAGGGGAATCTAGACCATATCTGAATATAGTTAAGAACCTCTTGTCTTCGTTGAGACTTTGAGGAATGATGTACTTGTACAAACTACAAAGGTTGACTGCAATTGATCTGCTGGCTCTGTTGGGCTTTACCCATCAACCCTATAACCACGGTCTGTCTGTGTTATTCCTGTTCAGGACTGAAGGCAGCTGGAGGCAGAGTGCAATTTTTTTTCATGCCACCGGGCGTTGTAAACGAAATCTTTCTACTTTAATACAAAGATACGCAATCCTCATCCGTATTCGATAAATCTTAACGCTGCAGCCGCTGCTCAGTGAGAGATGAACGGCAATAATGTTTGTTAACATTTCTCCGGCAGCTCATGAGTGTTCAAGAGCAGTTGATAATCCAAAGAGCTTACCAACAGGGTGTCCTTCTCCTGGTGCCACCCAAACCTAAACCTATATATGTGTTTCTCTAATTAATGCCATCATATATTTATTTATTTATTTCCATTGCTATCTGTCTAGTGTTTAGTATTGTTATGGATACTCGCCACCTAAGTATATACTCCCTCCGTCCCACAAAGACTGTTCGTTTAGGAGTTGGACACACGAATTAACGAAGAATGAAAAAGTAAAGAGCGCGCAGGGAACGAGGAGGAATAGAGGAGAGAGATAGAGAGAAGAGTTGTATTGGAAAGCGAGATGAACACTTATTTTAGAACAAAATTTGAATCCTAAACGAACAGTCTTCGTGAGATGGAGGGAGTATATCGCAACATAGCGAGACGTGTGTCAAGATAGGTTAGTTTGGCATTCATTCCTAGCCACTCGGTATAGAAAAAGTTATGTGTTTGGGAGGCGTGCAGTCATATATCATAATATGTTTCGGTTGAGTTCAACATGTAATGAAGTCGTTGAGATTCGGCTGCATTAGTACTTCATTACTTGAGTTCCAATAAAAACTAAATTGAAGGCAATTCACTCCATGCGTTGTTAGGAACCGCTGCAGTAGCAAGACAATATATGTTGGAACCGCCCAGGATCAGTATTTTCACTCAACAACTAACACACACGAGAGCGAATAGGAATGGATACACATAGGAGCAGAGAAAAGAACTTTGTGGCGACAAATGCCCACGGCGACAATCGCCATTGTATTGGCTTTTCTGTATATGAGTGCAGACTCTCTCGCTTGTCTGTCAGAATACATGGCCTATAAATCCCAGTCGACGCACGCCGAGCAACAACCTGCCCGGCTCTCACGCCACTCACGCATGATCTATGCGATACCCGAACTCCACAACCTATACGTACAAACTAACAACCTGGAGACTCGCTCCACTTGCTCTAGCTTGCAACACATGTGTGCAGTACACAACTAGGCACGGCATCAACGTGAACATACACGCTGCCGGTACCCACACACATGCTAATCATGCAAACTAGTCTAACAAATTGAGGTAACTAGCACAACTATCCTAAATGCAAGAATCGAAACTAGTTGTACTCAGGATTATTTCTAACAACATACAGCTTTCAAATTACTGAGGTTCCTAGCTCCGTGTTGAGGTGTGAGTAGAATCCGTTCCAGGGTTTTAGAAGAGAAAGGTTTCATGGTTGCATCTTAATCCTCGAAGTTAGAAGCGTACGTCTTAGTCATTTGAAAATCTTGGAAGATGCAAATGCTTCTAACCTGCTTGCAAAGAGATATTCCGTGAGAGTCTGCTTTGTTTTCGAATCTGTGCTGAGTTCATAGAACAAGAGCATAGGAACTCAAATCGCGAAAACAAAATGCCGAAGAAATAGGCCGTTCCTGAATCTAATGGTATGGTCGATGGAGCAAGTTGGTAGGGAGTAGATAGGGGATTGACTGACTTTCATACTTTTTTTTAGAAAAAGAAAGCATCTTTCTGCCTCTGTGTTTCCGCACATAGCGTACTGACTTTCATACTTGATGAGAGAGAAGGTATATTTATGGATCATTTTCACATCATTGGTCAATATGCTATCTTTGGTTTCTGCTCCTCATAATCAGTATCTTTGTGCCTGGAAGAGTATATGGCCTGGAGGAGTCTTTGCACCATAATGTGAGAAGTGTTTCCTGAGGATTTTCCAGATGATCACTACAAGAAACACTGTGATCTATGACGGTTTTGTCATGACGTTTTCAGAGAACATCATAGATCACACTCTATCTATGACGATCAATCAGTTTTCGTCATAAATTCGCAGTTTGGATATTTGAGCTCAAAACACTATGATGTTTCATCAAATTCGTCACGATTCAGCCCAGAACACTATGACGTTTCAGTAAATTCGTCATGAATATTAAATAAAAAATAATCACCTTCCATATGGAAAAAAGAAAATCAGCAAAAAAATGGAAAAGATCAAAATGTGCAAAGATCAGGAATAGAACTCTAAGACCTCTCATCCAACACACAACACACTTACCATTGAGCTACAAGTTATTTTGTTCCTCATGCTAGTATTTAAATTTTTTTATACAAATTACTTTGTACCACTCCTGCCGCGTCACCCAGCCGCGCGGCGCCCCGTGCCACGTTACCAGGCCGTGCGCCACAGTGCCCAAAATCCCAAAAAAAAAGCCCAAAAAGGGAGTCGAACCCACGACCTCGTAGAACCAAGGCTCGTGCCTTACCATTGAGCTACGCATTCGCTTGTGATTGTGTGAATGTAGTTCTAATAATACTTAACACACTGCCAGCCGCATCGAGCGCAGATGTTCCAAAAAATGAAGTCGTTACGTGGGTTCGAACCCAGGTCTTCAAGGTCCTAAAAGCTTGCCTTACCGCTGCAATATGCCTTCGTTTGTGTCAAGTTGTAGAATTTTATTTTAAATATGATAATTAATCCAAAAAAAATGAAGCATAACTGCTCCAAACAAGATTCGAACACAGGTCTACAGGATAACGAAGCCTGACACGCACCACTGAGATGTAGCAACGTCTTTGTTAAGCAGCAACAAGAAAACATTTATCTAGTTATGATTTAAGCAGATAGATAGGAGAAAGAACAAATGAACAGTTACATTTCTCTTTTTAATCCCGAATTAAAACTTGTAAAAGGTATTTCTTCATCATAAGAGCTCCAAATTTGATGGTTTTTTTTCTTCAAGTTTTCTAAAATAAAGATATTTCATTTGATCGCATTTGTTCATACTGGGGTATATAAGATGATTATTTTGTAGGTTAGTTCACAATGATGTATTAATTAGTTATTTTAAAAAATAGAAAAAATAACTTTTTTGCACAACAAGTGGCGATGTAAATCCACAAATATTAATATGAGGATAAAGGTGAGGTTGTATCCGGATTTGAGGTGTATATGAGCAATACAAGACTTGAGTTGTTTGAAACTTCAAAGTTTGACTTAAGTTGTATGAAACAATGTGAGAGATCCATCCATTTTGTGAACAATGTATACTTCAATTTTTGTAAAATTTTATAAATTTTTTATGACAAGCTTGTACATCCATAAAATGATTCTACGCCAATTTACATAATTTTTGGAGAAATTTTAAATATTATTATCATTATTTTATAATAAGGTAGTAAATAGAAGTTTGAATTATCCCTAACAAACATTTGAATTTTTCATCCATTTTTAGGATACAAGCTATAATAGAACAGAGATACTTGAAATATATTTTTGAGAAAATTTTAAAATAATATTTGAGATACATGTAGTTCAAATTGTAATTACTTTCAAGAAACCCGCAGAAATTCATTTAAACTTTTGAAAATAGTAAATGAGATAGGAAATTATTGAAACTTCTACAAGACAACTTATATATGATCTATTGTATATAAAAATTATATTGGTACATATAAGATAATTATTTTTATATGTTACTTCACAATGGTGCTTCAAATTGAAAAAAGAAAAAGGAAAACATTAAGCATTAAAACGAAACAAGCCCATTTCAGCCCAAATGGCCCAGCTATTTCTGGCCGTAGATCGTTGATCTTATGGCTCTGGTCGTGCTACCAGGGTATATAACATGCTCCCCTCCGGAACCCTAATCAACTCGCCGCACTCTTCCCTCCGGTCTCCTCCCCACTCCTCAGATCCGCGCGCCGGCTACCCTACGTCTGGTGGCGGCCCTCGAGCTGCGCCGCCCTCTCTCTCCCCTCCCCTCCTTGACCCCGACGGTGGTCCTGTCCTTCGCGCGAGGCAAGAAGGCAGGGCGACGCTCCCGACCGGCGATGCTAGTCCCGGGAGCCCCACGGCGCGCTCGGCCGGCGGCGCTCAGATCCGGTGCGTCGCAGGCCGGAGTGCTGTCGGAGGTGCCCAGATCCGGCCCGGTGCCGTCCTGCGCCGACGCAGTCGCCACCTCCCTGCTCTCCCGCACCCCGTTGGCGCTCCTGGCCTGGTCGCCGTCCACGCGCAGCAGGGGCAGCCTCACCGCCGCTCCTTCGCGGGGGACCGAGGTCGCCACCCCGCCGCTTGTAGGCTCCCTTCCTGGCCGGCAGCGACACGAAGCTGCCCTCCCTTTCAGGCCTCCAGTCATACGGCAACAACTTTTGCAGGTCCATCTATCCTCCCTATTCTTAATTAGTATGGTTGAATCTGCTACATGTATATTTGATTATGTTCTTGGTTCCTGCATACGAGCTCTTGAATAGGCAGTCTGCACTTAGAATTGCTAGGTTGTGAGCCATCTTCTATGAGTTTAAGGCTTGAAGTGTGCCCTATCTAGGTTTGATTCTACTCCTGTGTGCAGGTTTCAGTACAGATGATTAGGTTTGACAATTTATCCAGACAAATGCAACCTGTTAATGTATATTATCTTTGATTATTCATTTTCCATACTTACAACTCGAATTGGTTTAAGAAATGTTGTTTGAAACATGTGTATTGATTTAGTCATCTCCTTTATGCCTTAGCTTTAGATACATGAGGCCCATTTCTGTTTGTTCTTGGGATGCAGACATTCACTGATCCAGAGTTCACTTTTCTTCCCTGTGTGTGTAGTTTGGTGGTTCAGATTCAGTTGATTAGCAGAATAGATTCTTTTTAGGTAAGTCTGGCCCTGCTCATTCAACATTTCTTATAACTACACTACCAGCTAAGATCTGTTATTTGCTGGTTGCAGCAAGCAAGGAAGGATGTGAGAGACTGAGCATCATGACCAAAAAGATTCCATATAAATAAATTAATTTGGTAGTTCATACTCCTAACAACTGTCCCTTGCGTATAAATAATTTGGTAACAGTTCATATTCTAAAGGGAATTACTGATCATTTCAGACCCTGTAATACTGGGATGCTTCGAATTGCTCTGAGATCTTTGTAGGAGTATTTACCTCTAAGCATATTTCAGTGTTGCTTAACTCATTTACAGTTGGGACAAATCACATTTGCTGGCTTTGCTGCTGGTCCTAGTTCAATTGACAGGTAACTGAACCTTGCAGATTCCAGTGGCTCCACTGCAGAGTATACTGCTACTGCTTGTCTCATTGCTTGTAGAACATGTTCAGAGAGTACTAGTGTTTACTCCAGTGCTTACTCCACCATTTATAGAGTACTAGTGTTTTTTTCCTTTCTATTACTTTTAAGCCCATTTCTTTGATTACTCCAGTGCTTAGCAATTCTGTACAAATTCCCATAGCACTAGCAGTAGTAAGAGTTATTTCCTTGAAGCTGGTAGTTTGGGTCACTTTGCTGAAACAAAATGGATCGTCAGGTTTGCGTCTTGCCTTATTAGTCCAGATCATGTGAAAATATATAGCGTTAAAGGCTTGTAGTAGATCCAGCAGCTGCTCAACCCTGTAAAAGAACTTAAACCATGTATTGCTTAATTTCCTCAGCTGAATTTTCCATGCCTTAGCTGCATTTTATATAGTCCCTTTTTCTACCTCAACTTGAAACCTGCAAGGATAATCCAAGAGCAACTGTCAGCTTCTTGAGTAAATTCCTTGTATGCCATCAGAAATTATAGCTATCCCTTGTATGCCACTGAAAATTTAGTTGTCCCTTCTTTGCCATTGAAATTTGGTTTTTCATCTCCTCTATGCCATTCTGTCTAAACCACCGTTAAATACCAACGGAGCACGCGTGTTAGTGGATCAAAACTTTTTTTTCGTTTACCCGTTTCCTATCATATCCCTTAAGATGGACATGCAGAATAAAACCCCTTCCGATAGAGACTGCGGTCAGGCGGGATGGCTGTTGCGATGCACGCCCGGCGACAAGCGGATACGGTCATATGGGTGCGTACGCCCACGCGCGGCTCGCGGCTCGCGGCAGTCTGTGCGGACGCGGCAGCAGCTCGAGGCACCGCGGCTGCGGCGGGTGAGGGAGACTGGGAGCCCGGCGGTGCCCCGGCTCGGTCCTGCGGCGTGATGCGCGGGTACGACAGTCCTGCTTCGAGCACTCGCGGCTCATAGGCGGCGGGTTTGGGAGGCTGGGAGCCCGGTGGTGCCTCGGCTCGGGCCCTTCCGCGGATGGGAGCGACGGCGGCCTGCGCGGCCCCTCCCGACGGCACCGAGGAAGCAGAAATCGAGGGAGGCTGCGACGAGCGCGAAGAAGCCCACCCGACCGCGACCTCCGCCCCGCCGCGCTGCCGTCCTCGTTCCCGTCAGGCCGCGCATGGAGGAGGCAGGCTTGCCTGTGACACCCCGGTGTCACTAATGTAATTAAAATCCTTAATTAAATTAATTAAACTCATTATGAAATGCATCATTGCATGATTGTGGTGTTTGTGCATAATTGCGTGTCTGTATTGACTCGGTCAACCGAAATAATCAAAATAGTCAAAATACAAAACTTATACCAAAATGTCACAAATAATGTCAAATACATGTTTATGAACTCAAATGAGTATGAGAAGTTCAAACAAAAATTCAAAATTCAATTTCGAAATCGTTTGACCGTCATTTCATGTGTTGCGAGTTTTGCGTTTTACCCTTACCGAGAGGCTAATATCTTTGTATTTTGCCTAAACACTTGAAATTCCACCAATATAAAAGTTGGAGTACAAAGTACCCTCTTTACAATGGTGGTGATGTGGATCAAGGAAAAATTTGTTTGATCACTCAAAATCTTGGTCAAAATCGGGTCAAACCCAGCAATTTCAGCACTTAGCTGAATTAAACTAAGTCTGAAAAACGTAATTTTTGCCCGTTTTGTTCACCCCGTAACTTTCAAACCATTACCCAAAAGGAGTGACACTCTTTGTAAGAGTTGTAGCCTAATGTACCAGCTACAACTTTTGTATTGGATGATCTCGATGTTTGTATGTAAATATTAGAGAAAAAGGTCAGCGAAGTCGGGTAAAAATCATTCGATTCAGACAGGAATTTTCAGTCCGACAGTTAACAGCGTTTTTGGTTGGATTCTCCACGTTTTATCTCTCAAACCATTGATCAAATACTATAACTCCCTTTGTAGAAGTTGTAGCCTGATGTACCATCTTTAACTTTTGTATTGGTTGAATCAACTTTTTATGTACAAAAAGTGGAGTTTAAGGCCGACGAAGTTGGACCCGTGAGCTGCCAAAACTCTGAATTTTTCGGAATTTCGAATTTTGGCTGAGATTCAGAGCCATGCAACTTCCAAACCGTTGAGCAAATGGTATAAGTGTCTTTGTAGGAAGTGAAGCCCTATAAACCATCTACAAACTTTGTATTCGTTGCTCCTTGAGTTTCTACACGGAATCATGAGAAAAATTAAAAAGAAGCCGCTGCGTCGCTCGGCTTAAGAACTGAACCGGCGCCCTTCAGTTCGACGGACAGAAGCCTGCCTCGGCGTCGTCGACGCGAATTGCCGTCCTACAGCTGTCCTAGCCATGTGTTTGCTTCTCCCCGCCCCATTTGGCCTTGCCAAGGGGGCCCCTGCTCAGCTGGAACGCCACGTACGCGCCTGGAGGACGAGCAGTAGCTCACCAGAGCGTTGAACCGGGCCTTAATGGCCGGATAACCATTCCACCATCCTCCCTTGATCATTTCTCGATTCCCCACCCCCAGAGCCTTATCACCTCGTCCCCTCCGTCTTCCACCTCCTGGTTTCCTCCGCCATTGCCTCTTCTCTGAGAAATCGAAGAAATTCGATCACCATTGCCGAGCTCGGGCCGAATCCAATCCTCCCAAAATCGTAGCTCCACACTCTTCCTCCTCCCAATCCAAGCCTCAAGACGCGATCACCATGGCCCCGTGATTCTTCCCGACCTCTTTCCCTTTTGTTTCCCGGCCACCAGGGCCTTGTTCGGCCGCCGCCTGTACCTGTTGCCGCCGGCACTGGTGGCCAGGGCCGGGGGGCCGCGGTCGCCGCCTGCTGAGGCACCCCCAGGCCGGGGGAAGGCCACCGGAGCTGCTGCTCCGTTCGCCTGGGGCCAGGAGGCCGGCGCCGGCCCTTTTCCCCACCGGCCGGAGCCCCTGTGCCGAGCAGAGCCGAGTCCCTGCGAGTCTGTACTGAGGAAGAAGAAAGAGGACTTAAAGGTAAAGGATTGGATCTTGTAGGGGGTTATCCAAAAAGTTTTTGGACCTATATGTAGTTCTCGGATCTTGCAGGGGGTTTGCGACAAGAATCTGAGGACCTATATGTGAAGAAAGGACCTGACCGTAATTATTTTTCTTTCCCGAGGACCCGGATGTAAATCCTGAATTCACTATTCACGGTTTTCTTTCTTTGAAATCCGGCTGAGATTCAATAAATCACCAAAAATCACAGAAAAATCAAAAAATCACAAACTTAGACTTTGTGTAATCCTTGAGAAATTATCTTTCCAGTGGTGTATCATATGCATGTATAATCTGTGTGAATCCTGATGTATTTTTGAATATATGGAGATGTGCTTGAAAGGATGTTTATGGCTTTATAAATCATAGGAATGTGCTAAAAATGCAAAACCACTTTTGTTGGATCTGTTGTGGCCAGTGGAGTTGAATTGAGTATCTGTTGGCCACAGTTTGTGCATGATTTTAGTAGATTTGGATTTAAGTTGTTTCTAGCTAGTTAAGAATGGTTAAATCACCAAATATTCTATGCAACTCAGAAAAACCTGACAAATTCACATAAAATGCCTCTAGTAGAATAGTAGTTGAAGTAAAAAATTTCAGCTGCATAACATTTTTGTAGAATTTATTATGATTTTCTAATTGGTGGTAAATGTGGGCTGTTAAGAAAAATAGAAAATAAATAGGTAAAATGCTAGAAAATTTCTGAAAAATATGTTTAATTGTCAAGAACATAGAAACATGTTTACCTTAATTTGTGTTTAGGAAAATATATTTTTTAGGCTTTATTTGGTAAGAACTAGTTAGAAAATGCTTATTTAATAAATAGTTTTATTGTGGTAAAAATAATTTTTGCAAACATGTACAGCAACCAGAAATGTTGAATGTTAGATTTAGTAATTGAAACTCCATTGTATTACTAGTGGTTAATTGTGGATGTTTTATTTAATTTATGTAGTAACTTAAGTGGTTATAACATATTAAAAGGGGTAATAAGATTTCTTTATATATTATTTCAGAATTGAATTAAGTTTAATTAGCAATTAAAAGCAACCCACCCCGCTTTCTTTTTGAGTTCTTAGTTCATTTATAATCCATAAATGATTGTCCAGTGATGTATTAGTGAGTTGTTGCAGTAATTCTGTAATTGTTTTCCCGCACATTACTGCATCTCATGCATCTGCATTTCATGTAGAGCAAACCCTTGTTGACGGGATATACGAGATCGAGGTCGAGCCCGCGGACGATCTAGCTACTGCTGAATTGAACCTTACTGCGGCACAAGACCCGAACCAAAGTTCGGAAGAGCCCAAGGCCAGCGGTGATCAGGAAGGCAAGCCCCGGAGCATAACCCACTGTTACAACTAACTCTCTTTACTTTATGCCTGAATTTATGCATTTAAGTTTTGAGGAGTTGAATAAAACCCTAGTTGCATGATCCCTAGGTACCTATATCCTAATACTAATATGTGTAGGTCGTGTAGACTGCCATGCTTAATTAGGATCGGTATAAGTCGAGTGATTGCCTTGTCACTCGCGAGATATAGGCCTTTACTTTATCTCAGTTTATGATATTCGGCAAGCGGGGCTTGTGCGATATTTATGTTTGATTGAACACCCCGCTTGCACAGTTGGATGATTGGCTAAGGCATTGAGTGTGTGGCCTTGTTGGTCAAGCTTTTGAAGGTACTAATCGTATGCCGGGAAATGTGGTAAACTGGTAAACCTAGTACTTGATTCAAACTGACGTCTGACGGACACTTCCACTCCATTGGGCGAGGGGGATGATGGCGAGTGTAGCAGTGGCCGCGGCACGGGTTTGCCAGGGGCACCTGGGGTCCGTTGGGGCGTGCACTCGGGTGGAGTGGGCTCTGATGGCAGATGGCAGGGAGAGATGGGAACGGTTGCCCCGTGAGGTCCTGGGTGTCTCTCACGGGTTGTGCGATTAGGTTGTCCCATGCATGGTTAAAATCAACTCGAGTTGTCCGTCCTTCGCGGTTACATGAAGCTGCTTGATCTCTCGTTGCGCATCAATGTCCTTGGGCCAAATGGGGGAAAGTGTTGTTAGATAAGAAATGTTGATGATTTACTAGTCAATTGTTTTTCGACACTGAATGTTATTGGATAGTTTGGCAAATCTAGAAATGGTTAGTCTCCCTTTAAAACTTGGCTAAAATATTGAAATTAGGGATCAACTGGTAGACGCTTTTGGCAAAACAAACCCCAGAGCCAAAAAGCCTTGCATGTCTAGTTTTTAACCTTGTCGGGTAAGTCTTGCTGAGTAATTAGTACTCAGCCTTGCTTGTGGCTATTTTTTTCAGATTATGTGGATGGCTACGACCCTGTTGCTGCTTTGACTTGGCCTGGTGTGCTCCCTGATGGTTGGACAGTTGAGTGGGGGCCGTCTGAGTCCGACTCAGGCCGCGGGGATTGAATGTCATATGTGGGCTCCATGTGATGTTATGTGTATCGACGTTTAGACTTCCGCTGTATTATAACTCTGGTTTGTAATAACTAAAACATATGCACTGTATTTGTATAATTATCTATGTGAACCTCGTGTTGTAAAATTTGTGATGAGTTGTACTGCCTGAGCCCATCTTCGAGTGGGACTGCTGCTATTTCGTTTCGATCGAGAGAACAAGGTGGTTTAATCGGGAAGGTATCCGACGGATTGCACGATTAGCTCGGTTTAAGGGCGTGGAGCACTGCTGTGATAGTGGGCCCATGCTTTTAAACCGGATTAATTGGGGCGGTCTGCCACATTGCCGTGCCGCCGCTACTCGACCTCCAACTCGTGTCGAACTGATCGGAATTGAAGGGAAGGGGCGCATAGGACGGCACGCGGATGGATCGGAAGGGAAGGGGAAGAGAAAAAGCGATTTTTTTCTCACTGCACCAATGACACGTGGGGCCGACTCATCAGTAACGGCAAAATCTAACAGAATGGCATTCAAGGGATGAAAAAATTAAACCAATGGCAATGAAGGGATGAGTTAAATTTCAATGGCACATAAGGGATGAGTTAAATTTTCAGTGGCATATAGGGAATTCTCTCCAGCTTCTTTGCCTAATATGTTAAAGACCCTTCTCTGCCTGTCAGCTTCTCTGCCAAAGAATATCTCACTAGGAGCAACCAACAGTTTAGCGCAGATTGAGTATGCACAATCACATTGTATTACATGATTTTTAGTTTTATTTTTGGAAAAGCATGATTGTTCAATGTATCTATGAAAAATCAAGATTGAGATTGTAGGCCTAGGGAATATGAAAATGCATAGTTCAATGTTCTATAATTCACCAACATTCCATCGACCTTTATCATCCAGATTCTATTACTCAGTATCCTGTAATCATTAGCTATTGATCTAAAGCTTGTTGTTTTTGCAGTTGCCAAGAGGGAGTTAATTGTTTAGAATCATGATGGTATGAACTTTGGTGGAGTTTTGCCAGAACTGCTAGATGTTTGTATTGTGGGTTGTAATTTACTGAATTTATGTGTGTTATGGGTTGTACTGAATTTCTGTGTGTTATGGGCTGTACTAAATTTCTGTATATTATGGGCTGAATTTTATAAATTTTGTTTGTTTTGGGTTGGAATTCATTTTATGATAAATGGGCTGGATACTGGCCCAACTTTAATGGGCCGAACATTTATTGGCTGTTAATGGGCTAAAATTTGAGTTCATATGAAAAATTAATAGTGGGATGAAAAAAATCAACTTATGGGCCTATTCCACAAATGGGCCATGATGGGTTATGTCCAAGTCAGCAACATCTCAATGTCCATGTCATCTGCCACGTAATCACCACGTCACTTGCTGCTGATGTGGCTATTTTGGTCTATGACGAATATTAGCACACGTGGCGAATGTCTATGACGTTTATTTTCGTCACTAAATTTGGACTTGGGCTGGGCTAAGCGGGCCTAAGGTCATTTTATGACGAATTAGAAACGTCATGGACTCTGCCAATCTATGACGATTATGTCCAAAACGTCACCAGGCATGATTTGTGACGCTTAATACATGACGTTATGCAAAATCGTCATGGATGCGTCTTTATGACAGTTTTTCATCGATCTATGATGAAATTTTTCTGTCACAGATTAAGAGGTTCCTTGTAGTGGATGTATTTTTTTTTTGTCGAACGGACTATCTAAGCTTGAGTAGTTTGGTGACACCGTGTTGTCCAAAGTGGTATATATATGTGATAGAGAGTTTCTACCATAATGTTTATCCTGACTAATATGTCTTCTTTACAAATGATCTACGTTTTCTTGTGAATGAGGAACTGTTAGCCCATGGCACATCATCTTCATTTTTCATTTATCAGTGTTTGCTTCGTGTATATATTTTCTCCTTTACGGATTAACTCTGTTATACTGCAGAGTACTAAAGTTTGCAAGACTTGGTTGTCTCGTGAAGTAATAAGATGGTCGCATATTATTCAAATGAGTTCGGGTCTTGCCGTGATTCAGCAACTGAATCAATTCGTGGTATTGTTGCATTTTTTAACATAGGATGCTTATCTTTAGGACACAATGCAGCTATGGAGGAAGCGCATCCATGCAGCCAGTGGCGACAATAGGTCTTGTTAATGCCGCATTGCTGTTGGGTACAGGATATGCTTTCTCTGCTGCGAAGCATCTAAACAGCAAGTCAAAGAGTTGAAAGAGGGCAAAATGGGAGCTAATGCGATCGTTGCACACCAGGATAGTCCTTGTTTGGATCTGCGTCCTGCTTCTTCATGGACAAGAACACAAATGTACGGCTACTGCTTCCCACATGCCTGCCATGCCCAATCCTTCCTCAACTATGGATGCGATTCCTCTTTCCAATGCTTTCGTACGGTACGGTTGAAAAAGGTCACGGTGGGAATGTATATTATCAAGTGCACAAATCATATTTGCTCAATACTTAACACACATATATAGTGGTGAGGCACATGCGGAGGCTACTGTGAGTATTGTGTGAGGGAGGAGAGCGGAGCAACTGAAGTAAAGAACAACGGGCAACGGGGGAGAGGTTACTGCAATTTGCAGCGTAATGGGGTGCAATGTGCTCCACGCATCGTCAGATTTTACAGTGCCACATCTCTACCCTACAAAGCTCTCATATTTACTTTTATTTTTTCTTTTAATTTAAGGGAAAAATCTAATTTACGCCTTCCAACCATAAAAAAGTCTGATTTTCAATCCTCAACCACAAAACAAGACACCATATGCCAGCCCTTTGGTGGTTTTGAGGGTGGCTTTCTATTTTCTAAAAAAATATTTTACTTCAAAGAATTCATAACTAATTCATTTTAGATTAGAAAAATATGAAACCAGTACCCAATAATTTCTGAAAATGTTACCTATATGTTAGTGTTCTATTGAAAGTTATTTAGATCCTATATTTTCTTGCTCTAGTGTTTTATTGCTTCTTATGCTCTCTATTTTACGTTCATTGTATAATTAGTTGATTGCATGATATTTGAGCCCAAGGCAAAAATATAAAACCTATCTAATCATAGTATCAACATAAAAGTAAAGCGCTAGCCCTTAAATGGCTAAATAGGATCTATATGTGGTGAAGCATGGAATCTATCACGCTTATGTTATCTTCATGATCTCTTAGGTTCTCTTGATTCACTGGATTATCTTGGTCAATCAATGTGTGTCATATAGTGCAAAACAACAATTTAAATAAATAACAAGCATGACTAGAAGCACTAAAACACTAGAAATAAGAACAAATAATATCCAACTGACTCCCAATAGAGCGCCAACGTGTAGGTAATATTTTTAGTTTTTTTTACTAGTTTCGTATTAGTTTATTTGAAATGAATTTATTATGATTTTTTATATTAAGCTGATATTTTAAAACCAATAGTTTTGATAGTTGAATGGCCACTCCAAAGGCCTAATTCACGTGTTTTTTTAACAGACAAATACCACATGTTGTCCACATGTCTTCTCTATGAATGATGTATGCACCTAAAACTTTAATTCCTATGAACGAGGAACGGGTTTAATTCCTATGAACGAGGAACGGGGAGCTATATTGTTTTATTTATCAAGGTGTGCTTCTTGTATGCATTTCCTCCCTTTTCACCCTTGGACTTCCACATCCAATTTTAGATTGTCGAGCAACTAGTGTCCGGTTTTGTGGTGTGGGATTGATAATCAGATTCAAGATTTAGTTGTGCAGTGAAGTAAGATGGATCAGGCTTTCGGCCAATAGCACTAAAAGGCAGCGAAAGAGCAAATAGAAGTTCCGTGATCTTCCTAGGCGCCTCACATTCCCAGCAATCCACCATCCTACTGTGCTCCACCAATATATTCCTATATTCACTCATTTTCCTTCTTTTTGTCTTGCATATGTTGGGAGACATATATGGAATGAGCCGGGACTTTTATTGTTCTTAGTTGCTTATTTCTAGTAGCAATAGCACTAAAAGAAGGAGACATATAAATGACGGTGACATTCTGGCATGTACATGTGTATGGTTGAATTTATTTTTTTTTACAAAGAATGAGCTTCTTTTTTTTTTTTGGCGACCGTGCCTTGACACGTTTTTCATTAAGAGGGAAGCAAATTTACATGACGAATGCCGTGCCCATGCAGGGGATGGGTCGGCCAAGCGATTAGAGGACTATACGTTTAACAAATCTGCGACCCTAGCAACTGCGAACCCATCATCATGTCCGATTTGCAGGGGCTGGCAGACCAAGAGGTGTCGCCATCCCGCAAGAATGAGCTTCTAAATTTCTGAATGTTGCAATTGAACTTCCACAAGCATATCTAGATTTAACACTGAGTATTTTTCTCAATAATACTGCAATTTTATCATGTTTCAACAGAAAAGAGCATATTAGAGGCTGACAGTACCCTTAAAGGTTCATTAGCTGATTTATTCATGAAAACCAAAACTTTATTTTTCTCAAAATAAAAACATTTAGTTAAATGTTAGTCAAATCCTCTAACTTGCCTCATGTTTACTTTGACTAGTTTCAAACAAAAAGTTGCATTAACTTTACATTTGCATTTTTTATAAAAATTATTTTTATATATAAATATTTTTAGTGAATCGGAATTTGATTTTAGTTCGTAATACAAAGTTACTTTCAGAAAATAAAGACTTCCGCCTTTTACATATCCATTGGTCCTAGAACTCATATCAGGCCTTAGAGCCTATGGATCAGATATCGATATATACTTTGATATCTAAATAAACTAACTGTTTGAATATAATTATTTGAAACCCTCAGATATCTGATGCCCTATGAATTTTGAATACTGGTTTCCACATGTCCGAATAATCCAATATCCACTCCAACTAACCAATATCCGATATTTTTTTCGAATATTATCCAATTAAATTGAAACCCTTTAGTTGGTCAATCCTCAAGAAATACCTTACCTGTTTGCGACCCTAGTGGTGAGACACATATTAATGATCGCCAGCCACATATATAGTGCCTACCTACGCGATCATTAATTTAAGCAACATTTATATTTCAGCATACAGTAGCATCGTATACATAACAGCTTTCACCAATTTGTTGTTGCCACATCATCTTCAAGCTTCCACCAAATTGTTTTTAGACCCTGATTCATTGCATTGGTGGTTTTCTTGATAACAAGTATTTACTATTTAGCAACTGAAGGACGTAGCTGAAAACATAGTGACCGACATCAATTAGAAACAAATCATGAAAATTGCGAGTAGCAGCATCAAAATATTAGACAAGGACAACTAAAACTAGATATATGTGCACACGGTTAGAGTCTGCACGTGAAGTTAAAGCAGAGATTGGAAGTCATGGCAACATTTGGCACCCAATTGCATATAACACCTCAAACTTATTATGGTATGATAATTAATGGAAAGATGCATTCTCTTAATGAAATACGTGCTAAGGCACGGTCGTGAAAAAAAATAATGAAAAGATGAATTCATAAAGTTAATTAGGAAACGAGAGCAAAAGCCTTGTTAACTTCAACTGGCTGCAGTTCCGGTTCTTAATTGATCCAGCAAACGAAAATTTTGATGTTGGTGGTTGCTCCGCTGCGATTGCACAGACTATCACAGTGTTCGTTCGGGGCTTCGGGCCAATGTAGAGCTGAATCATCTATATATATAAATAATCAATAAATGTGGATCGATCGATTGGGTTTGTTTCTTTGGTACTTCTCACTCCATCTCACATTGTCGCAGCACTTGTTATCTCGCATAAGTTGTAGCAGTCAGAAGGAGAAACAGTACGAGAAAAAACCAAAACCAAAAGGAAGTAGTCAATGCGCATGATAAAGATCGATGTAGGGAGTCAGGGAGCGCGGCCAGAGTAATCTGCCGGTGACATCGTTGGCAACTCCAGCACCACTTATTTTGGAAAGATGTTCAGGATTGTGGCGCTTGCCTAGTGCACCAAGCAACAGGTGATGATTTGGCATCGTTCAATTCTCCGTCGAGCTTGGGCTGGCCTGTGTCAGGTGGGATGGTTGGGTTGCTCAAACCATGTTCAGCCCTACTCGTAATGCACTGCTTCCCGTACACCTTCCATACCCACATCCACATTCCTCGACCTCGCTCTGCCATGGCAGGTTTTTTTATTTTTTAATCCTTTTTAAACTGAAATTTAAAAAAAAACCCACCCGTACTGTATTTTCAACAAATAACCCTTTTGGTCGCGCCACGACGCGCGGCGCGACTAATGAGGAAGTCGCGCCACAGCATGTGGCGCGACTGACCTGCCACGTCGGCCGGCCCGGCCGCGGGCGGCCAGCGCGGCGGCTGACATGGCAGGGCGAGTCGCGCCAATTGCTGGCGCGACTAAGGCCGTGGCTCGACTCGCCTGTATACAGGCGGGCGCCCACGGCCCCTTCTTCCTCCTCCCTTTCTTTCTTTCTTCCCCCAACCCTAGCCCGAGGTCCTCCATGGCCGCCGCCGCCGCCACCCCTTAGATCGGCCATTCCCACCACGGATTCTAGGGGGAAAAGTGGGGAAAAGACTCCTGGAAGGTAACTCCTCCACTTTGACCATGTACATTTTGCGGATTTGGTTGATTTTCTTAGTTTTGGATGAGGTTAGGTTTAGCTAGGGTTTGACTTGATTTGGTGGATTGAGCACGGATTTGAGATGGTTTAGTTGTACTAAGTGGTGGATTTGGTCGTTGGTAACGCCTGTCTATCGTATAGATTTTCTTGCATGTGACGATTTCGTTGACATAACCATGTGTAGATGTCGATGATGTTAGTAAAGAACTAAGTGAGTTAAACTTGGTTTTTTGGACTTGCTATTAATGTACCTTGCTATAGAAATATAGAAGTTCATGTCTTTTATGTGTATATATTGAAGTTCATGCTTATGTATATGGAAATATGAAATATGTGAAGTATATATGTGAATTTTGTTTGATATATGGCAATGTGAAATCTTTTATGACTTGAGATGGCAATGTTTATGATGTGAGATGGCAATGTGAAATCTTTTAGCGTTTGTATGTGAAGCAATGTTCTTATTCACCACATGGAATTCATTTTCGTTTATGTGATGAAGGTCAAAATGGCGCGGCACGCACAATATCCATTGCTTGAGATGGCGTACGACGAGCGACACCGCGGGAGGATACTTGAGGAGTGTATTGAGGTTAGTTTGTGACTTTGTATCGAGTTAATGAATTTGGTGGGTGGATGTAGTCCAACATGGGGTTTGATGATTTGTTTGCAGGTGTTGAATCCTCTACGTATCCGCACCCACAATCCTCTGGCGTGGGATGATAGGTACGCCCCATACCTTTGGCAAGCTGGCTTTCTCCCATTGGCGATGCTTGTGAAGGATGGCTTGCCAAAGATGGACAATGCGGCTCTTACCGCGCTAGTGGACCGATGGAGGCCTGAGCATAGATGGCCGAGCGGTCACCGGGACAATTGATCCCGCTGGTTGGCAAGATCGGGTGGAGCTGTTGGTTGGTGTTTGTCCTGCGGATCCATCGGACGATTGAAAGGATAGGAAGACCACAGGAGTGAACTCCGCTTGGTTGGTGCAGCACTTTGGTACGCCCCCTCCTGCTGATGTTGCAGCTGGTGTTGTTGCTCGATATGCTAGGGCATGGCTATGGCACTTGGTGGCTGGGTTTTTATTTTCGGACTCGAGCGGGAACACCTTTTCTTGGATGTGGTTAGACATCATTGGGCAAGCTTGGGAGAACATCGCCACTTATAGTTGGGCTAGTGGAGTTCTTGCATGGCTCTATCGGCAGATGTGTGATGCTTGCAGCCGCAAGGGAGCTAGTGCTAACATGGGGGGTTGTGCCTATCTTTTGCAATTGTGGATGTGGGAGCGGCTTCCGGTTGGTCGGCCGGAGCGGTATACACATGGGGTAAGATAATATCCTAAGCCAATAATGTTGATTCCATTCGTTAGTTAACTATGATTTGAGATATTATTATTTTGACACTATATTTGTTTTGTTGAAGCAATTACCAACCTATGGTGAAGAGCCTGTGGCCACCGTCGGTTATGTATGGCACAACATTCTCAATGTGCATGGAAACTCGGTGAGGCGTTACATTGACTATAGCAACGCTCTGGACTGTCTCACTCATGCACATGTAAGTTGTCTTTGGCACGTTCTTTGGTATAGGGGGTTATTCCTCACTCTTCTGTTATATTGTAATGGTTTGGGAATTTATTTGATTCATGATACCTAGGTTAATTGGCGACCATATGACCGAGATGAGGTGGAAGCAATGGCGCTTAGTCCATATTGCAGGATGAATCAAGAATATTGGCGCTCGGTTTGTCCCCTCATCTGCTTCTACATTGTCGAGTACCACCTTCCTAGTAGAGTGATGAGACAGTTTGGTGTTCTTCAACAATTCCCTCCAGAGAACCTCAATACTAATTAAGAGCTTCACCGGTATGATGTGCAATTGTAGAGTTCAAATTATGCAAATCGTGCTTTGTTGGTTATTTTTATTTCATACAAAAAATGTTCTTGAATGTAGGATTGATCGTCGGCGTGAGAGGGGTAGAAAGGATTGGGCCCTCAAGCATCAAGGATACATTAACGCTTGGGATAATCGGGGAGCCAATATTGTCATTGGAGGTCCACTTCACCGAGACCCCCTTATGAATATTATTTGCAATGGTTGAGAGCAAACACACGGCTTAAACTGAAGGTTGCAATGGATGCCGGTCCCGTCGAGGATCTACCTTCTGATACGGAGGATGTTTTTGACCAATATGATGAGATGACAAGGCAGGCCACGCAGACTCAACGGGGACCAGTGGAAGACTACATTGTAAGTTTGCTTCAGATCTTGGATTTATGTATTTTTTGTGTTGTAATAATTTGATTAATGGATTCATTGCTTGTTCTAAGGGACAACAACTTGGTCGGTTTGCTAATGAGTCTCTCGTAGCATTGGGTGTGCCAATTGGGCATCCGGAAGAGGCTAGCAAGCTACGGGCTTTCATACAGGTGAGATGGTAATGTCCTTTTTTGTTTGATTGGTGTGCCATTTGGACATTTTTTGGTTTTTTAGAGATTCCATCGTGGGTGTCGGAAAATGGCCTGAAAGTTGAATTGCATGGCCCCTCGGGAAGAAGAAGCGGCTGGTGGACCCTCAAGTTCTGGTCCACGTTCTGCTGCATCCACTAGGGCGACCTCGTCGAGTGAAGGTACGGGCTTTGAATTTGTGCAATTTACTGCCTTTTTGTGACGGATTATGTGCCATATTGTTTGTAACTAATCAATGTTGCGTTGTGTAGGGGCTCTCACCATTCCCGTCCCTCGTAGGAGGGGCAAGGAGCGGCCACCTCAAAATTGGGGGGATGATGACCCGGAAGAGGAGGAGGAGGAGGAGGAGGAGGAGGCGGTGGCCGAGGATGAGGAGGCCGAGGAGGAACCTAGCTCGGACTCAGAAGATGATGATCCTACATATGGGCAAGAAGAGATTGGTTCCTCACAATTGCCTGATGCGCCTTTTGATCCATCACAAGGCAGTCAAAGGCCTAAGAGACGGGCACGTCATGATCACACCGACGTTGGAACCCCCAATGTGTTGCCCACCAATCCTGGACGCGAGCGTCATAAGAAGAAGCCTTACACACCCAATCCCTCTCGTCACAAGTAGACTTGTTTTGTCTTGGATTTGATATTTGGCCATGGATCGGACTTGTAGTATTTAGCTATGGACTTATATGTGATGTATTAGATGGACTTGATATGCGTGACTCATGCTATGGACTTGAAAGGTTTGGTAAGGTCATATGTCATGTTAAGCGAGTTGTGTGAAAACTTGAAATGTTTGGTAATAATGCGATGTGAAAAACATACGAAATAGATATACAATGGAATTACTTGCAAAACTGACGAGAAAATGTGTTTTCGCCTGATCTGGACGAGTCGCGCCATGCTCCTTGGCATGACTATTTAGACCTCATATTGCCTGCCCAGGTTCTGAGTCGGGCAGGATTGTGGCGCGACTGCGCCCTCAGCCGCGCCAGCTCCGTTGGCGCGACTGCCAGCCGCGCCAGCTGCTTTGGCGCGACTCAGGGTGCAGTCGCGCCAAGCAAGTGCTCGACTTAGAACCTGGGTAGCACGTTTGGTGTGCATTAGTCGCGCCGTGGCGCCTGGCGCGACGAAAGCCTAAATCGCGCCAGAGTGGTTGGCGCGACTAGATGCACACCAAATGTGCTCCCCAGGTCCTGAGTCGGGCACTTTACTGGCACGACTGCAGCATGAGTCGCGCCATGCGCCATGGCGCGACTCAAGCTGCAGTCACGCCAGAACCTTCTCCGGACCAGATCCTGGGCAGCACATTTGGAGGCTAACTTTGCAGGGAGCCACTTTAAGGCTTTTCAGGGAAGCAGAGGTAGGTTTTCAGTGCTAGTCTTTTTAGGGAATCACTTTCTCTTTTTCAGGTGTAGGTTTTCAGTGCTAGACTTTTCAGCTTTTCAGGGAATCCCATTTAGGATTTTGCACCATTTAACATGGACCTGGTCCATTGAACCACAAATAGCCTATATAATGAGCACCGAAGGCACTTCCTGGGACATGAGTTCTCACCATGTCGTGGTTGTATGGGCCATTGGACCCACCTAATCTAGATGTTAGAACTAGAGATTTCTATGGTGAGCATAATGCCCTACCATGCGAGTTCTGGCCTCAATGCAAGCATGGAGATGATGCTGTTGTTCAAGTTTACGAGCTTGGTCCTGATGCTGGTACAGGGTAAGTGCTTTTCAATCCGGCTTATAGACAATTTCTTGGTCTTTGGCCATAATGTTTGGCTTGTTTTGATGTTGGTAGTATAACGACTGCCGCTTTACCTATTGGATTGATGACCAAATGGCGCCACATGTGCAAGAGTACATCCGCCATCTTCAAGAAAACATAAATGCCATTGAACAGGAGAACGCAGAGAAGCATGATAATATCAACCACCTGCTGCATGATAGTATGAGCAAAAATGAAGAGATCAACAATCTACATCAAGAGAAGATACAAATGGCAGAACGCATCAATGAATTAGAGGAACAACTGCGTCTAGAGCGAGAGAGGAATGTTAATCGGCGTTTCTTGCCGCCTACTGTAAGTGGACGACAGAACTATTATGGCTAAATATTGTAATGTACGTTTCTGTGTGACCGTTGTAATGATTCATGTAATGTACGAGGTTAATGGATCCGTACGCCTTTCATATAATCCAATCAAATAGTCCATACAAATAGTCTATACATATAGTCCAATCAGATAGTCCATACATATAGTCCAATCAAATAGTCCATACATATAGTCTTCAATACAAATAGTTCATACAAACAGTCCATACATTCAGTCCTTACAAATAGTCCGTACAATAGTTCATACAACTAGAATTGCAACATCTTAATAATCGGAATCACACTCAAACAAGAGCTCGTCATCTCCCCAATCATCATCTTCATCGTCAAGATCGACCACAAGAACACCTTTACCTTTCTTATCAACAACTGGTTCTTCAAGGGGCAAGTCACCAACTAGTGCCTTCATTGCCTCCATTTGTGTCGGCCTCACTCCTACATCCACCAAATCATCGGCCAGAAGAACACCCTTACCTTTTTTGTCCACCAACACCGGTTCTTCAATGGGAAAATCACCAACAGGTGCCTTCACTGCCTCCATTTGTATTGGCCTCACTCCTCCGTCCGCCACCTTTGCCTTGCCCTCGGGAACCGGCATGGCCAAATCAGCTACAAGGGCCTTCATCGCCTCCATTTGGGCCTCTTCCACCATTTTTTCTTGCCTTGCCACACTCAAGTCAATGCGTCTTCTTTTGGCCTCCAATTTCTGAAAGTATTCGTCCCATGAGCCAGGAGGAAACAGCGTAATAGGATCAAATGTCGTCTTCGAATGGTATTCCGCCTCTCTCATCATTTGTACCCTCTCCTTGGCGTCCTCTTCTGCCTTGATTTTCGCTTGCACCTTAGCACGACCAGTAAGGGGAGGAGGATACTTGTCTCTATTTTTCCGCCAAAAGAAGATGATGCGCTCCCTACTCCCATGACCAATAGTTTCAGATCTTCCATGCTTCGCTATCATATCTGTCAGAATGGGACCATAGAGTTGTTTATCAGTAGGAATGGGCAAATCATACATCTCCCTCATTTTCTCCTTGATTATAATGGTCTCTATCGTCTTCAAAGGTTCGGAGCACTTGCCCAAATAGTGTCTTAGATCTTCCCTTCCTTTAAGGGTCTCCCAGTCATAAGTTCTCCCTTCCTGCACAACATTGAATCGATTGCTAAATTGTACAAACAAAAAATTTAAAGTTAAACAAGATAAGTGCTGCAATGCAAATTAGTCTTCACCCAATAGTCTCCATAGGAGTTCCCGCAATACCATCCATAACCCAACTCAGTCGGAACAACACCACGTCGAGCCAAAATCCCACATTTGCAACGAGGTCTAGGGGCCCTCTCACATGGCCACCTCTCCTTTCCGCTCTCAAATTCAAGGATTTCCTCCTTGGTGTACCAATGGGCCTTGGGGCCATAGATGTACTCCTGGAAGTCACACATGGGCCACCCATCCTACAAAAGAATCATGTACATACATTATCAAAACCATATACATTATCAACAATGAGCACACTCACCACCCAAACTTACATGGTCTGTTATCTTGCAACGGAAGAATGGTGTGAATTTTACGGGGAGCTCTAGGTTGGGATGCTGAATCTTGCAAGGAATACCACAATGGCATAAGGGAGGGTTCTTCACGCGGATGCATGCTGCCGCTTGCTTTTCTTCCCATGTCATCACAGGTGGATTAGGTGGTGGAGGCACCCACCTCTTGAATTCATGGTATGGCTTTGTCTCCTCCTCATCATGTGGGAAAAGGCGGATCCGAGGGTCAAACTTGTCGGGGCCATCAATCCATTGAAAGAATCTGCATGGCCGGGGTTCCAAACATAGGAGTCCCCACCGTATTTGGGACGACCACAACCCCACTTCGTGCGGCACTTGTAGTAGGCTCTACCGGCAGTTGTCGGCCATCTGGATTGCTTTACCTCCGCCGGATATTTGCATTCACAAATTGGGACTGGGAGCGGGGGAGGCACGGGGGCATCCTCACATGACACTGTGGGATACCGTATGTATTCATCCTTGCGCCTCGCCATCAACCTGCAAACAAAATTTATCATTAGTGATAACTTCCAAAAAATAATATTTCACATTCTGAACAAAATAAAAGTAAAACTATGAATGCAACTAGTTAGTTGGACAAACATGAAAGTAAACATTTTGTCAAGGCATTGTTCAAACTAGTTAATTCTTACCCCACTACTACTAGTCCTAGTTTGTTGTCTTCTTTGGTTAGGAGGTCTATTTCTTTTCGTAGGATGCAAATTTTTTGGGCCCTCTTTGTGCCGTTCCATGCGGTGTCCTGGTTTGTGGCATATACCACAAAGTATTGTGGACTTGTCTTGGTTGAAGTCCCCATAACCGTACATATCATCTCCATAACCATTAGATGCATCCATCTTGTTACGGAGACACTTTTTCTTCCTTCTCCCAACCTTGTCCTTCTTTGTGGTACTATCTGGTATATACTCAGAACTGTTGTACAATGGCCAAACAGAAGGGTCAAGTAAAGGCTCAAACCGGGGTGTCCGGGTCTTCAACACGGTAGCCTTTAAGTAAAACTGAGAGGTATATAAAGGGGCCCGATGATCCACCCCTCTAACACAGCATGAAGCAATCATATGGGAGCAAGGCACATGCAACAACTGCGGCACGCAACAAGTACAAGTCACATGTGTGAGGTCAACCTTGTATATACGACCACCTGTACTCTCACCACCCACCGTTAGAGCGTTTGCGGTCCTAACGGAGTACACATAAGAGTTAGGGTCAAACAACTCCGCTGCCATGGTATTCATCTTTTCCTCTTCCGTGCGTAACAGTTTTGCCGCACCTTTGCCCCACAAAATCTGGTTTGGCCTCGCATCAATTTGACTCTTCGCTTTCTGCCACCTCTTAACAAAGTATGAATTGACCTTGTAGAAGGTGTACTCAACAATGGCCGACACAGGCATGCCGCGAATCCCTTTAAGTACCTTGTTTAGGACTTCAGAGATATTAGTGTTGCAGACACCAAACCTCCAACCACCTTCGTCAAAGGCATTGCACCACTTATGGATGTTGTCCATTTGACCCTCAAGCCACTCTGTCGCTTCTTCATTCATCATTTCCTTAAGTTTCGCAAGCCGTATGCCAAAAGTTCTCTCTGCCTTCGATGCACACACCAACTTCAATTGTTTTATTACATTCTTGTTTTTGTGCCTATGCCATATGTTTGCAGCAAAGTGGCGCATGCACCAACGGTGCACGATCGGTTGGTAACCATCAATGTGCTCTTGAACAACATTTAGAATGCCTTGGTGCCTATCAGAAATTATACAAATCTTTCGATCCGGTCCCACCACATCCCTACGCACCAAATGAAGGAACCAAGACCAACTTTCATTGTTCTCGCTCTCCACCAAAGAAAAGGCGAGCGGTAAAAAATGATCCTCCCTGTCCATTCCCGTTGCAATCAACAAAGTCCCCTTATACTTCTCGGTCAAAAAAGTGCCATCAACACTAATCACCGGCTTGCAATGTTTGAATGCCTCTGCACATTGTGGAAAGCACCAATAAGCACGCTGCATTACTTCCTTCATTACCCCATTGTGCAACTCCACTGCTCCCGTGGTGCTTGTGCACCACTTCGTCCCCGGATTGTAATGAGCAATAGCATGTAGAATCCGCGGAACCCTACTATAGGCGTCAATCCAATCACCCCACAGCATGGCCATGGCGTGTTGTTTAGCCCTCCATGCCTTGCCATACTTCACCCGATAACTAGTGAATCCGACAATTGCTTCAACGAGCGCTGACACCGAAATGTCAGGGTCAGCATACACCAATGAAGCAATCCGGCCTCCGATATATCGTGCCGTACACTGAGAGTGCTCGTGAATTGGTCGGGAGGTACCACATGTGTGAGGCTGCTGCACTTTAGTTATCCTCCACTTCTGCCTTTCATCGGTCATTGGACGGGCCCATACTTTCCAACCACAACCAAGTTGGCATGCTACTGTGTAGCGCAGCTTAGAGTCAGAGTGCACCACATCATATGGACGATGGTGCCGCACCGAGTAGTCCCTCAAAAAGAATTTCAGCTCTTCCATGCTGTTGAATGTCATCCCTCTCTGTATCAACTCTTGACCACTGTTAGGCTGTAGAGAATTAAGACGCAAGCCGGAATCACAATATGCCTTCTTAGGGGTGCATGGAAGAGAGGAACCTCTGGAACACCCACATGAACTGCACTAAGTTGTCTCAACTCCTCCATAGTGAGAGGAGCCAAACCATAGGAGATGGTTGAACAAACGAGCGCCGATGCACCACATAGCTCGGCTCAACCGGTGTTTGTACACCATGTGTTGGCTCAACAAACGGTGCTTCATTGATTGGTGTTGGCTCAACAAAAGGGGCTTCATTGACTGGTGTTGGTTCAAACACTTCTTCTTGGGTTAACGCTTCTATCATTTCTTCTTCTTCTTCCTCTTCTTCTGATCCCGCAGAGATATCATCATCATCTTCATCCTCAACATCAAAACTCCCCTCGTCAAAGTGATTGTTCACTAGATAATCATCATCTAAATCTGGCTCATTTGCCATGTCAACATCATACTCTTCATCATCCTCAGCTTCGCCAACCTTATAATTAGATTCGACCAAGACACTCTCACGAACTTCAACTACTAACTCAGCACAACCAACTTAGGACCCTTTCACCAACTCCTTATAAAAAGACCAATTTTCATCACATGAAATTCTCATAAGCACATAATGAGCCCTTTTGTCACCGGCATCGAATCTACCATGTAGGATTATTTCACTATGTTCTTGATCAACTTGGAATATTGAGCTAGCTCGATCAAAAACTTCATCAAATGAAGGAGGGCTATCAAATCTTGTGACTTCATGCTCCATCCTCTCAAACTCTCCATTCTTATTAACCGAACCACCGGAGAAATAACGAACTAAGCGATCCATCTACATACATTTAACGACCACATTGCAATTACCATTCATGGACTTATAAAAAACTACTAAAAGACCAAGTATACCCAAATGTCAATCCACTACGTACCACAACCCTACATAAAAAGACCATTCTACAATAAATCCTAATTCCCATTTCTTGCCTATACTAACAAGAATATCTACCCACTAAAATCTCATCAAAATCGTTTCATGATACACAATCTACACGATACAAAAACATTGCCAAGAATCAATTACACGATAATGCTCAACTAATCTTACCCTTTTCGTACTAATTTACCAAATCCAACCCAAACCCTAGGTTATCCTACCACAAGCAATGCCAAGGGAAACAAGCAAATGGCACAAATCTACATGGATAAAGTGGAGGAGTTACCTTCCCGGAGTGTTTTCCCAGCGTTTCCCCTTCGAATCCGTGGAAGAAAGAGGGGGATCTAGAGGGGGGAGGTGGGGGGCGGCGCCATGGGAGTAGTTGAGCTTGGGTGGGGAGGAGAAAGACTCGGAGGAGGAAGAAGAAAGGGGCTCGGGCGCCCGCCTATATGCAGGCGAGTCGCGCCACGACTTTTGGCGCGACTGAGTCGCGCCAAGGCATGAGGCGCGACTAGCACTGCCATGTCAGCCGCCGCGCTGGCCGCCCACGCCCCGGCCGGCCGACGTGGCAAGCAAGTCGCGCCACAGCATGTGGCGCGACTCGCTACTCAGTCGCGCCACGAGTCGTGGCGCGACCAAAAGGGTTATTTGTTGAAAATACAGTTCGAGTGGTTTTTTTTAAAATTTCAGTTTAAAAAGGATTAAAAAATAAAAAAAATTCCATGGCATCCAAACTCTGTTCCTCCAAAGTTGCTTCGTTCAAAGAAAACAATTCTTCTAATTGCTCATTTGTTACTATTTCACGCTCTTCTCAAATTTTTTTCTGGAGTGGCGAGGTCGTGTTGCTCAACATATATATGGAGGCGTGGGTGGATTTGGTGGAAAGATTCATTTAAGAATACATCAGTCACTCGACGTTATGGGTCAAGAAGGGAGCAGAGCAAAATGTAGATGTACTCATTAGTTAAAGTCGTTAAGACATGTATGAATTTACGGAGAGTGATGGATCAGAACGGTAACATGTAAGCAAGGGACCTACTGCCCGTGTATGGATAGCTTTTGATTCTGATGCACGTATTCAGTTATGAAAGGCCTATGATACACGTACCGTTGCGCCCATCCGTCAGCCCATCTCTACAACAGAAGTGTCCCGAGTTTCAGTTGGCCTTCTCGTTCAAGAGTTTCAGTCTATTTCTTGTTCACTTTGTTTGGAGCTCGATCATCGGTAGGAAACCATACAGCGCCTATCATAATGCGTGTTTTATCATCCTAACCTTTGAATGAAAGTGACGACAATTGCTCATTTGGGACACACAGCTAAGCGTTCATAATCAGCCATCTTCAGCTGCTCTATGCAAATGTTTTAACATTCTCCAATTCGCACTACGCCAGAAATTGATATTAGTGACACGCGTAAATGTACTTTAGTGACGGACAACCCTTGTGTCACTAATTTTGCGTCACTAATATGGGTCTGTCACTAATTACAAATAACGTCCGTCACTAATATGTGTCTAGTAGCGACGGCCCGTTAATATCCGCGTCACTAGAGGCACTTAGCAGTGACACGTATTATAAAAACCGTGTCACTGTATGTAAAACACTAGTGACACGTATTCGACCCGTGTCACTGAAGTGAGATACGAGTGACGCGTTATTTATAGAATCGTGTCACTGAAGTTTGATAATAGTGACACGTTAGTTATAGAGACATGTCACAAATTTGAGATCGTAGTGACGCGTTATAACTAAGACGTGTCACTAAATTGAGATCATAGTGACACATTAACTATGGAAACGTGTCACTACTAATGGATAGTAGTGACGAGTTTTAAAATAAAGTGTCACTAAAGTGAGATAGTAGAACATCAGTTTGCATTCTGAAATACAAATTCAACATGCACTTCGATTTTTCTATTATCACAATCAAAAGAAGACTGTACAGAGTATTTCCATCCAATGAATTGAAGTACAACACCACATAACGGCTACCACTAACACTATCTTACAATCATTTCACCAGGTTCTATTGACTGTTGCATCTTCACTTCTAAATCTTCAGTAGTTGTGCCATTTCAGTACCCCCTGGAGAAGAAGCAAAGAAGTGGCCTACCATCCTCTCAGATTGATGTGGAGATATAAATATAAAGTATAGTATACATGAACAATGTCAGAGTTACAGATGTTGAGAGGAAAAATCAACACCACCACTAAAACACTTTCCAATTTTGGCAATCTCAAACTTCAATTCTGGAAAGAAAGAAAAATAATGCTCAAAGCATCACCTAAGGTGAGAGGAACAATCTGCAGCACACCTAAACACTTTTCCAATCAAGAAGACTTAAGAGGCAGCACAGGGAATATGAGCACAGCAAGAAATGAATTTTGGAGACACTATGCCAGAAACACACATTGGTGATGGTTCCAAATGTACTTTATGTGTAGTGGTTAAAAAGCAACATAATGTGGATACAACATAAACACAAGTAACTTTAATAATTTGATCCAGACAAGGGAAATTTGGTACGCTGGCAGGGATACATATTCAAGATGAGAACTAATTGGAACTACGACAATTAGTACAGAGGGGCACAAGTTTCAGCACTTTATGAAAAATTCAGTAATGTTTCGCCAAGTATACTTAAGATTTTTTTTTAACTTCAACAAGGAAATTATACCTGCATGCTCGGTATAATTTCAGAACCATTGCATATCACTTCCCTTTGTCTCTGTAATACAGCAGAAGAAACAAATAAATACTTGTTAGAGGTAACACACGACCTATAACTTCACCTATTATACAAACTAAGGTCCTCTTCAGTCTAAGAATTGGACAGGTGCCATCACACAATTTCAGTTTCTGCATCACTAACTGATCTGTCATCTGTAGCATGTACTAGTAAGAGTAATAAAGGAGGACGTCTTAGTTATTCATCCAAAAAATTTGTACCTTCCCAGAAACCAAACTCTGCATAATCCTAGGCATGTCTTTTGCAGGGCAAAGACCATAACTTGCTTAAGATTAGAAAGACCATTCAACAAAGAATATATATGTCAACGGTCTAAAAGCTCATAACAATTGTTCTGAAACATAAAGGTGCACCACCCTCTTGAAGCCATGAAACCAAAATAGCTATGGCAAGCATTAAGCAAACAATAAATGAAATGACACTAAACTGTAATACAGATTTCACTACAAAATAGCTACTCTACTGGCAGATTTGTTAATTAGGCTTAGATGGTCTCAGTGGCACCTTCATCAGAAAAACGAGTAATAGCCAAATTGGGGCATGCTATTTTAGCTAGATGGTGGAACTTAATTTGAAAAGCATTAGCTGTCTATTCTGAGCATGACAAAGAAACCATTAATAGCTACTACTACAGCAGATTTGTAGATCAAAGATGGTGTCATTGATACCTGTCACAAAACTAATGATGCACTATGCATTTATGGAATTACACCCAAATCAGGTATTTATAGTAAGGAAAGGAATAAAAAATGGATTCCAAAAACTAACAGAACATAACAAAATGTAAGTAACATTAGAAGATCTGTGTCAACATTTGTTTGGAACCAATCCTCCAGCCTCTGTTTTCAATAGTTAGTACTGTATTTTTAGGAAGATTTAGCATGCTGCATCGAGATTAAAGATTATTACATTGGATACTACAATTTTCTAATTACAAGTAAACTATTTCTTATACATATACATCTGAAAACACACCACCTACAACAAAAAGTACACTAGATCCCAGTTGCAATTTCAGATTCTAGTTCAGCAATTCTTCATGTTAACAAGGCCAACAAATTCTACATAACACTGTGATTTAGAAACCAGAGGAAAATGCTTGCACAAACACGCTAACAGATGCACACCTTCACATACAAAAGCTATTCTGTTGCATAAGCACAGAGAGACAGTCAAAGCAAACTGTGGATATATACCTCAACTGCAGAGACGGTTTAGTCATTTCATCAAACACCTAGAAGGTGGGGTGGATCAGTGGCTCTGCTTGGACGTTGATGTCCAGTAATGCACTGGGCACTGAGGGCTCCTGCAAAACAAGCGGCTCGAAGGACGAGCATCCAGGTTAGGTCGGCATACGCAGGACAGAGGGCTCATCGGCATTGCTGCCGGAATCAGAAGGGTTAGGCAGGGCGGGGCGCTGCTCATCACCTTGGGCATGAAGAGGTGGGGGCTCGATGCAGGCTTGGAGGCGATGGCGAGGTACAGCTGCTCGGCGGCGCGGGCCCATCTCTCCCTCCGTTCTGCCTTCCATGCTAGGGGTCGACGACCGCGGCAGCACAGGGCTGGCAAGGACGGCGGTGGCGCGGGCTTGCGGTGGGCGGCACCCCTGCGTGGCGAGGATGGTGTCCCACGGATCCGGCGGAGATGCTAGTCGGCAGCGGCTTCAACTCCCCCTCGGTCTCCTTCCTCAACGCCGATTTCCCCTCCTCTCTGAGCAGCGGGGTTGGATTTGGGCGAAGGGGAAAATCCCCAACTGGGAACAGGGAAAGGGGCAGTGGTGATTTGCTGATTTATGGCGCGGGTGCAGCAGCGAGCAGGCATGGCAGCCACGGCAGCTGGGCGGCCATGGTTGCGCCGCCCGCCGGATCTCGGGTGGAGGAGGAGAGGAGTGGAGTGGGGGGAGCGAGTGAGCGGCGGCGGCGGCTGGGGAGGAGTGGAGAGCGGAGGAGCGGGGGGAGGGGTGGGGTGGGGATTGGGCCGGCGGCTCAAAGGCCGCTGCGGCCCAGGCCCAGGTTTCGATGAGACAGAAAATTTGTGATATCGCGAGCTGTTACCGATCCAATCCAGTGTGTGATAAATCCGTGTCACTATTGTGTACATTAATAGTGACACGCCTCTATATGCACGTCACTATTTTAAATGCACGTCTGTGAGAAATAGAAAGCCAGGCTCTCAATCTACTCAGTCAGGCCGATACTAGGCTGTATCCGAGCTAGAACCAGATAGACTCTAGGTTTCCTCACACACATGATAAACTTCACCTCCAAACTAGAGTGGAACGCCGTTTGCTCGATTCCATGTGCTTCTCATTCCCATCATATGGCACTATTCATCTCCCTCTCCCCTATGGCTAATGTATTCCATCCATCCCACAATATAGCTATTTTAGATTTGTTCTGAGCTAAACATTCTTAATTTTGACAAATGCTTATGTGAAATGGGGTGAACTGGATGTGGCATGTTGCTTGATAGTGGAATGCATTATGTATATATATCAAGACTAGAAATGTACAGGTTAGTTGGGACATTCAATTGCAGTTACTCAATGTTATAAAAAAGTGAAGTTTTGATTGAAAACTTCTAATATAGTTAATATTTGACTTCAACCCCATCCCTTCGGAAAACAAGGTAGCACCGAAGAAAGGGAAGAGCGAGATGGTGGTTTTTGTTGTTCCCGCGAAGCCAAGATCATTCGCTTGGCGAATGAAGTGGATCAACCTCTTTTTGGCTCGGGCCAAACACTTTTTCTCGCTGATCGAGCTTTCTAAAAAAAAGCGATGCAAGAGTGTATTTTCTTATCTAAGGCCCTGTTTGGCAGAGCTCCCAGAGCTAATTCTCGGCTGAATCCAGCAGGAGCTCTGCCAAACAGTTTTTCAGCTAGAAGTGATTCTCGACTGATTCTGTGAAGTGATTCTCTGAAATGAACTAAAGGGCTAGAAGCTGAAAAAAGTAGCTTCTTCTGATTCTGTGAAGTGATTCTCCATCTTGATTTTGAGAGTTTTTGTTAGAGAATCAAAGAGAATCACTTTCAGCCACAGAATCACTTCTCTCAGAGAATTAGCTTCCATAAAGAATCAGAATCAGATGGAGCTCTACCAAACAGGCCCTGCTTTCTCCCTTTGCTCCCCCAACATAGATGGTTTAGCCAGACCCGGAGCCACAAAATGATTGAGAACTAGCGCCTGTCAAAATGCATTTTGTTCTTTGTATTAAAAAAGTATTGCATGATCGAATAATTAAAGGAGGGGCGCACAACAGGGACTCCTTTTTAGTAGATGACAAACTTCTAATATACAGTTAATATTTGACTTCATCAGAAGGGCTTTTTTTTATTTTTTAATCTTTTTTAAACTGTAATTTTAAAAATAACCCCAGCCGAATTGTATTTTCAACAAATAACTCTTTTGGTCGCGCCACGTCCCGTGGCGCGACTGAAGTGCTGTGGCGCGACTAGGCTGCCACGTAGGTCGGCCGGGGCGCGGGCGGCCAGCGCGGCGGCTGACATGGCACGGAAAGTCGCGCCACATGCCTTGGCGCGACTGAGTCGCGCCAAAGGCCGTGGCGTGACTCTCCTGTATACAGCCGGGCGCCCACGGCCCCTTCTTCTTCCTCCTCTCTTTCTTTCTTTCTTTCTCCCCAAACCCTAACCCGAGTTCATCCATGGAGGACGCCACCGCCACCGCCACCCCCTAGATCGGCCATTCCCACCACGGATTCTAGGGGGAAAAGTGGGGAAAATACTCCTGAAAGGTAACTCCTCCACTTTAACCATGTACATTTTGCGGATTTGGTTGATTTCCTTAGTTTAGGATGAGGTCAGGTTTAGCTAGGGTTTGACTTGATTTGGTGGATTGAGTACGGATTTGAGATGGTTAGTTGTACTAAGTGGTGGATTTGGTCGTTGGTAACGCCTGTCTATCGTATAGATTTTTTTGCATGTGACGATTTCGTTGACATAACCATGTGTAGATGTGGATGATGATAGTAATGAACTAAGTGAGTTAAACTTGGTTTTTTGGACTTGGTATTGATGTACTTTGCTACGGAAATATAGAAGTTCATGTCTTTTATGTGTATATATTGAAGTTCATGGTTATGTGTATATGGAAATGTGAAATATTGTACCTATTCTTTTGATGGGGATGATTTATTTGACATAAGGTACATACAAGTACCTATGGAAATATTGTAATGTGAAATTAATTTGGCTTGTCCCTATTGTTTTGAAGATAGGCTTTCATGGTGATGATGTATTTGACTTGTGTGTGAAGTACATATGCGATTTTTTTTGATATATGGCAATGTGAAATCTTTTATGACTTCTTCATATTGGATTGTTGAAGCGTTTCACTACTACACAGGGCTTATCACAGCCGGTTCGGTTGGGCCTATCACAGCCGGTTTTCAAAAGTGGCGCTAATAAAGTGGCGCTGAAAATCGACTTTTCACAGTCGGTTTTTAACCGGCTGTGAAAATCATTTTCACAGCCGGTTTTTTACATAAACCGGCTGTGAAAAAAATTTGAAAACCAAAATTCAAAAATTAAATAAAAATGTTAAACGGGTGCAAAAAAAATTTTAACCACATGGGAGGCCACCCCCATGAACCAGGCACCATCATCTCCAACTACACAATTTTTTGCACTTGTTGCATTTTTCATGATTCGAACTCGTGACCTCTGGTTTCACGCGTAACTCCCCTTACCACTGCACCACACTACTACTTGTGACTAAAAGACTGATGCACTCCTCTTATATTAATCATGCCGAATGTTCAAAAAATTCTATAGACCACACCTTTGATCTAATTAGGATGAAAATTGTTGTGGTAGTTTCTTACATTCACTAGTTTCCAGAAAAAACATCAAAAAAATAATATAAAAATAAAAAATAGTTGTATGAAAATTGATTTTTAAGTGCTGAAAATTTATTTAATTCATAGAAAATAGCAAATCATTTCAAAAACTTCCTAAACTCCTCCATGGAAACTTATATGCAGTATAAAACATGTAAAAAAATATTTATATCTCATTTGAGAAAAATAAGTTTTATGATGTACAAATATCAAAGTTTGCCTTAAGATGTATATGAAGTATGAGAAATGTATAGTTTATGAACAATGTATAATCTAATTTTCTTGAAATGCATTGAATTTTTTATGAGAAGGTTATACACCTATATGACAACTTTTATAATTTTTGGACAAGTTTTTGATATTGTTATTGTTTTTACAAGTGCAGGAGTAAATACTAAGAATAAGTACCTAGAAATTTATTTAATAGTTAGAAAATAGCAAATCATTTCAAAAAAATCCAAAACTGCTGCAAGGCAACATATAAGTTGTATATAACATATAAAAATTATGTCCTTGTAATATGAGCAAAAATAACATTTTAAGGAGTGCAATCTAGGCAATGTTGCACTTCTTTAATATTAAACGCTTCGAATCTTTATGATTTTCTAGAGGCCACACCTTAAATCCGATTGAGTTAAATTTTTTTTGGTTGTTCCTTGTGTGCTCCTAGACCAAAAAAATATCAAAAAAATAAAATAAAAATAAAAAATTTTATGTACTGTAGCTTAGAACCTGCTGTGAAAATAGATTTTCACAGGCGGTTCGTGCCACGAACTAGAACCGGCTGTGAAAATGGATTTGATTTTCACAGCCGGTTCAAGCCACAAACCGGCTGTGAAAATCATTTTCACAGCCGGTCTACTTACTAACCGGCTGTGAAAATGTATTAGTGCCACTTTTTGAAAACCGGCTGTGAAAATAGTGACTAGAAAAAGCAATTCTGTAGTAGTGTTTGTATGTAAAGCAATGTTCTTATTCACCACATGGAATTTATTTTCGTTTATTTGATGAAGGTCAAAATGGCGCGACACACAAAATATCCATTGCTTGAGATGGCGTACGACGAGAGACACCGCGGGAGGATACTTGAGGAGCGTATTGAGGTTAGTTTGTCCTTAATATTGACTTTGTATCGAGTAAATGAATTTGGTGGGTGGATGTAGTCCAACATGGGGTTTGATGATTTATTTGCAGGTTTTGAATTCTCTACGTATCCGTACCCACAATCCTCTCGCGTAGGATGATAGGTACGCCCCGTATCTTTGGCAAGCCGGTTTTCTCCCATTGGCAATGCTTGTGAAGGATGGCTTGCAGAAGATGGACAATGCGGCTCTTACCGCGCTAGTGGACCGATGGAGGCCTGAGACACACACATTCCACCTCCCTTGTGGTGAGATGACGGTGACACTTCAAGATGTTGCCATGCTTTTTGGTCTTCGCATAGATGGCCGAGCGGTCACCGGGACAACTGATCCCGCTGGTTGGCGAGATCGAGTGGAGCTGTTGCTTGGTCTGCCAATTTGACACTTTTTGGTTTTTTAGAGATTCCATCGTGGGTGTCGGAAAATGGCCCAAAAGTTGAATTGCATGGCCCCTCGGGAAGAAGAAGCGGCTGGTGGACCCTCAAGTTCTGGTCCACGTTCTGCTCCATCCACTAGGGCCACCTCATCGAGTGCAGGTGCGGACTTTGAATTTGTGCAATTTACTGTCTTTTTGTGACGGATTATGTGCCATATTGTTTGTAACTAATCAATGTTGTGTTGTGTAGGGGCTCTCACCATTCCCGTCCCTCGTAGGAGGGGCAAGGAGCGGCCACCTCAAAATTGGGGGGATGATGACCCGGAAGAGGAGGAGGAGGAGGAGGCGGTGGTCGAGGATGAGGAGGCCGAGAAGGAACCTAGCTCGGACTCAGAAGATGATGATCCTACATATGGGCAAGAAGAGATTGGATCCTCACAATTGCCTGATGCGCCATTTGATCCATCACAAGGCAGTCAAGGGCCCGGGCACGTCGTGATCACACCGACGTTGGAACCCCCAATGTGTTGCCCACCAATCCTGGACGCGAGCGTCGTAAGAAGAAGCCTTACACACCCAATCCCTCTCGCCGCAAGTAGACTTGTTGTGTCTTGGACCTGATATTTAGCCATGGACTTGTAATATTTAGCTATGGACTTGTAATATTTGTGTCGTGAACTTCATATGTTATGTAAGACCTTTTGTGAGGGACCTTATATGTGATCTATTAGATGGACTTGATATGTGTTATTTATGATATGGACTTGATATGTGTGACTTATGATATGGACTTGATATGTTTGACTTATGAGATGAAATGTTTGGTAAGGTCATATGTGATGTTAAGCGAGTTGTGTGGAAACTTGAAATTTTTGGTAACAATGCGATGAGAAAAACATACGAAACAGGTACACAATGGAAATAGTTACAAAACAGATGAGAAAATGTGTTTTGGGCTGATCTGGACGAGTCGCACCATGTCCACTGGCGCGACCATTTAGACCTCAAATGGCCTGCCCAGGATCTGAGTCGGCCAGCGCGGTGGCGCGACTGTAGGTTGAGTCGCGCCAATGAGAGTCGCGCAAGGGCTATTGGCGCAACTGATGTTGCAGTCGCGCCACTGCCCTGCCCGACTCAGATCCTGGGCAGGCAATCTGATGTCCACATAGTCACGCCAGGAGCCTTGGCGCCAATCACCCCACAGCATGGCCATGGCATGTTGTTTAGCCCTCCATGCCTTGCCATACTTCACCCGATAACTAGTGAATCCGACAATTGCTTCAACGAGCGCTGACACCGAAATGTCAGGGTCAGCATACACCAATGAAGCAATCCGGCCTCCGATATATCGTGCCGTACACTGAGAGTGCTCGTGAATTGGTCGGTGTCGGAGTTATCGTCCGGCAGTCCACCCGGGGGTACCCAGATGGTTGATTTGTAGGCAAAGGGAGATCGCTGGACTAGGGAGCTCGAGGTAACACAGGGACATAGGGATTATACAGGTTCGGGCTACCCGGAGGTATAATACCCTACGTCCTGTGCTCGGGGTCTTGTATTGATTTGCTCGGCGTGGTTCCGGGGAACGACGGCGAGCTCTCGGTTACAATGGATGAATGGCGTGGAAATCAGATGATGGAGAATTGGATGGGAGGAGTTAAGATGTCTAAGGGGGTCGACCTAGGCCGCCTTATATAGGCTGACGGCCTAGGGTTTACAAGTCGGTTATTTCTAATTATCATCCGGCTCAAATCAGGAAACTAATCCAAGTTGGTTACAACATAATTGCCGTGATCTCCGGGCGGGATCTGAGGATATCGCCGAATACCTTGCGGGCTAAGTCTTCTCCGATCTTGTCCATCAAGTCAAGGATCCTCGTGGAGCCGGCCTGGGGTCGGCCCACATCCTTGTCAGACGTGGGACCAGGCCGACTGGTTATCCGGTCGGTAGTGGGCCCAGGGGTACCCATATCCCACAAGTCCCCGAGCAACGTGCAGGCGCGTGTCGGACTGTTGATGAAGAAGCGAAGCCATCAAGGTCGGCTGAAGCGCCTTGGTCGGCAGGCCGGCACAAGGGTGGGCGGTGCTCAAAAAAGAAAACCGTAGGTCATCCGGGGATGACCCTGGGCAGACCCGGGGCGAAGCCTCGAGTGATGTAGCGCCGAGTCGTGGCCGAGTCGGACGCCGAGGAGCTGCACCACTTGGGGAAAGTGACACATCCTGATGGGGCATATGGAGGGCGACGCAAGGAGCCCTCCATATGGAGTAGTCCCCGAGCATTGGGCCGACTAGAAAAGTCGGGCTAATGGTCAAAAGAAGAATCGTCCGAGCTTCGAGGCAGATAGGCCGCCTAGAAGATAGGGCGGTCTGACGCCTTGAAGAGAGGAGCTTGTCCCAAAATCGTGGCGCCGAGTCCCCGAGCATCGTGGCTGGCCGAGTCGCGGAGACCCGCTGACCGTAGTCGTAGCGCCGAGTCCCCGAGCGTCGGGGCCGGCCGAGTCGCGGAGACCCGTCATCCGTAGTCGTAGCGCCCAGTCCCCGAGCGTGGGGGCTGGCCGAGTCATGGAGACTCGCCGTCTGAAGTCGTCGCGCCCAGTCCCCGAGCCAGAGAGCTCGGATGGACGACGGGAAGCACGCCGAGTCATCATCTGGGGCGCCCAGACCCCGAGCTTGGGAGCCGGGCGAACCGCCGAGTCGTCTGTGGTGCTCAGCCCCCAAGCCTGGGAGCCGAGCAAGCCGCCGAGTCGCCTCTCACACCCTGCCGCCGAGCTGGGAGGTCGGCCGGGTGGTAGGAGACGCGCCGAGTGGTCGGCTCGCTCCAGCCCCGAACCTGGGAGCTGGCCGAGTCGGTCGAAGGACACCAAATAATGCCTGAACTGTATGAAGACAATGCAAATATTATGTAGCATAATATTCAATAATCTGAATAATAAACAATGTTTGTCGTAACAGAAACAGGTCTGTAAATGCATTGTGCATGTGTGTAAAACCCCTTCCCTCTAGCAAAAACACCGAGTAGGACACCGTGCGGCCCTTGCCTTGTGTCGCTAAGCACCTTTTTTGACCCGCTGACCACTGCTCACGGAGAGGACGGCTTACCCTGCTACACTGCTCAGCAGGGAGGCTTAGGTGTAGGGGGCGCGCGGGTTGAGCACGGAGCTCAAGGTTTCACGATTGGGGACTTAAACCGCACGGGTTAACCCAGGAATTACTAGAGAGACATAGGGTCGGGCAAGGACTCGGAAGTCAGAGTCGGCAGGGACTCTCCCGAGCGCTAGAGCAGCGCGCCGTGAGGTGCAGTCTGGACAGACCAGGCTGTATAAGCAGTCGGAGCGTGACCGAGGTAGTCGGCAAAAGGCCCAGAGGCACAGGAGAGCCAAGACGTGTGAAGGTATACGGAAGCCGTAAAATATTTAATTGAAAATAATACTTAGCTTGATTCATGAGTCAGAAAATCGATGTGTCTGTGTCGAATGTTAGTACGAAGCCTCAAGCATTGTTGTGCTTGTAGCCGACTAGCTGGTGATCGTACTGTATTGGCCTCGATTGGTCGCCAATCGAGTAGTCCGGGTAGTCGAGGAGTACCGCCAGCATGTAGGTGTCGCGGGCGATCATGGACGTCCGTGCGCGAGTTACTCCGAGCCCATGCAAATCAGAGCTCACATTAGCCAAAAGAAAGTATTGAAAAGATTTAATTGAAGAATAAAATTAGAGATAGAAAAAAAATTTGATTCTCGTGTATGCCTCTCGGGAAAAGAGTGGAAACTTCCTGGTTGTTTGACGCATAATGACGGCGCAGGTCGGTGTCTCGATGATGTTGGAGCACCTTCTAGATGCGATCTTGCTTTCAGCGGCTTTTGCAGATGGATTTTGTAGACCTCCGACTCGGCGACTACTGGATCGTGCGTCTATCGATCCCTGGAGATCGGACCTCGCGTCATCGACTCGGCGAGTACCGGAACGCGATGAACAGCAGCCGCCGGTGGCGGAATTTTCTTGCGGACGAATCTGCCATCGAGCTAGCTGTATTGCCCGGCGATCACCCCTACCTGACGCGCCAACTGTCGGAGTTATCGTCCGGCAGTCCACCCGGGGGTACCCAGATGGTTGATTTGTAGGCAAAGGGAGATCGCTGGACTAGGGAGCTCGAGGTAACACAGGGACACAGGGATTATACAGGTTCGGGCTACCCGGAGGTATAATACCCTACGTCCTGTGCTCGGGGATCTTGTATTGATTTGCTCGGCGTGGTTCCGGGGAACGACGGCGAGCTCTCGGTTACAATGGATGAATGGCGTGAAAATCAGATGATGGAGAATTGGATGGGATGAGTTAAGATGTCTAAGGGGGTCGACCTAGGCCGCCTTATATAGGCTGACGGCCTAGGGTTTATAAGTCGGTTATTTCTAATTATCATCCGGCTCAAATCAGAAAACTAATCCAAGTCGGTTACAACATAATTGCCGTGATCTCCGGGCGGGATCTGAGGATATCGCCGAATACCTTGCGGGCTAAGTCTTCTCCGATCTTGTCCATCAAGTCAAGGATCCTCGTGGGGCCGGCCTGGGGTCGGCCCACATCCTTGTCAGACGTGGGACCAGGCCGACTGGTTATCCGGTCGGTAGTGGGCCCAGGGGTACCCATATCCCACAGTCGGGATGTACCACATGTGTGAGGCTGCTGCACTTTAGTTATCCTCCACTTCTGCCATTCATCGGTCATTGGACGGGCCCATACCTTCCAACCACAACCAAGTTGGCATTCTACTGTGTAGCGCAGCTTAGAGTCGGAGTGCACCACATTGTATGGATGATGGTGCCGCACCGAGTAGTCCCTCAAAAAGAATTTCAGCTCCTCCATGTTGTCGAATGTCATCCCTCTCTGTATCAACTCTTGACCACTGTCAGGCTCGAGAGAATTAAGACGCAAGCCGGAATCACAATATGCCTTCTTAGAGGGTGCATGGAAGAGAGGAACCTCTGGAACACCCACATGAACTGCTCCAAGTTGTCTCAACTCCTCTATAGTGAGAGGAGCCAATCTAGCACTGAAAATTGTAGCCATACTAGAGGACGGTTGAACCATAGGAGATGGTTGAACAAACGACCGCCGATGCACCACATAGCTCGGCTCAACCGGTGTTGGTATACCATGTGTTGGCTCAACAAACGGTGCTTCATTGACTGTGTTGGCTCAAAAACGGTGCTTCATTGACTGGTGTTGGCTCAACAAATGGTGCTTCATTGACTGGTGTTGGCTCAAACACTTCTTCTTGGGTTAACGCTTCTCTCATTTCTTCTTCTTCTTCTTCTTCTTCTTCTTCCTCTTCTTCTGATCCCACAGAGATATCATCATCATCTTCCTCCTCAACATCAAAACTCCCCTCGTCAAAGTGATTGTTCACTAGACAATCATCATCTGAATCTGGCTCATTTGCCATGTCAACATCATATTCTTCATCGTCCTCAGCTTCGCCAACCTTATAATTTAGATTCTACCAAGACACTCTCACGAACTTCAACTACTAACTCAGCACAACCAACTTGGGACCCTTTCACCAACTCCTTATAAAAAGATCAATTTTCATCACATGAAATTCTCATAAGCACATAATGAGCCCTTTCGTCACCGGCATCGAATCTACCATGTAGGATTATTTCGCTACGTTCTTGATCAACTTGAAAAATTGAGCTAGCTCGAACAAAAACTTCATCAAACAAAGGAGGGCTATCAAATCTTGTGACTTCATGCTTCATCCTCTCAAACTCTCCATTCTTATTAACCGAACCACCGGAGAAATGACGAACTAAGCGATCCATCTACACACATTTAACGGGCACATTACCATTACCATTCATGGACTTATACAAAAACTACTATAAGACCATGTATATCCAAATGACAATCTACCACGTATGACAACCCTACCTAAAAAGACCATTCCACAAATGATCTACATTAAATCCTAATTCACATTTTTTGCCAAAATTAACAAGAATATCTACCCACTAAAATCCCATCGAAATCGTTTCATGATACACAATCTACACGATACAAAAGCGTTGCCATGAATCAATTACACGATAATGCTCAACTAATCTTACCCCTTTCGTGCTTATCTAACACGCCATACAACAATACACAAAAAAAATCTAACACTTCGTGCTTATCTAAAATATTAAATCCAATCTTCAGAACAATATATAGAATATTCCACAATTCCAATACAATCCATGACCTACTAAAAATGGTGTGCATAACTTCTATATTTTCAATACAATACAATTCCAATACACTCATGGTGATTTCCTAAAAATGGTGTACATAAATTCTATATTTCCAATACAATCCATTTCCAATACAATCTATTTCCAATACAATCCATATTCAATACAAAGAAAAATCATTAACTTATATATTTTCAAATCAAGACAATTAGCTAATAGCAATACCAAGTCCAAATATCAAAGTTTAACTCAATTAGTTCAATGCTCACATCAAAATAACATCATCCTAATGTACACATGGTTATGTACACGAAATCGTTACATGCACAAAAATCTACACGATAGACAGGTGTTACCAAGGACCAAATCCACCAAATAGTACAACTAACGATCTCAAATCCATGCTCAATCAACCATATCAAGTCAAACCCTACCAAAACCTAACCTCATCCAATGCCAAGAAAATCAACCAAATCGGCAAAATGTAGATGGTCAAAGTGGAGGAGTTACCTTCCCGGAGTCTTTTCCCCACGTTCCCCTTCGATTCCGTGGCGGAATCGGCCGATCTAGGAGGCGGCGGCGGCCGCCGCCATACTTGACCTCGGGCTAGGGTTAGGGGTGGGAGAAAGAATGGGAGGAGGAAGAAGAAAGGGGCTCGGACGCCCGCCTGTATACGGGCGAGTCGTGCCACGACCATTGGCGCGACTGAGTCGCGCCAAGGCATGTCAGCCGCCGAACTGGCCGCTCGCGTCCCGGTCGACCTACGTGGCAGGCCAGTCGCGCCACATGCTGCGGCGCGACTCGCTCTTCAGTCGCGCCGCTGCCCGTGACGCGTCCAAAAAGGTTATTTGTTGGAAATACAGTTCGGGTGGGGTTCAGTTTAAAAAGGATTAAAAAATAAAAAAATTCCATCAGAAGTTCAGAACTTTTGGTAATACATCTCATTGTCTAAACATATACCGAACGGGAGACATTTCATCTGCCAGAAAATAGTTCAGGTCAATTATTGCAATTTAGTTGATACTCTTTCAGTGACATCCGGGCCTGATTGTGCTTCAATCGACATTTTCTTGCCATCACATAACTGAATTAAGTCCACGTGCTGCTTAGCATTTCGCTACACTCCTAAATTGGTCAGTGTCATTTTTCATGACAAGCCATTTTGCACAAACACAAACGTCTGCAGGGAGTGCTAGAGTCGACAATTTGGTCTCATTTCAGTGTTCTCATGGCAGTTTTAGCTGCGGGGAGTAGAGTGGACAATTTGGCACATGGCTGATCAGATTTCACTCTCAATCATGTGAAACTTTAGAAATTAAATGCAAGAGTGGACAATTTGGCACATGGCTGATCAGATTTCACTCTCAATCATGTGAAACTTTAGAAATTAATTCCCAAATGCATTAACATTTTGTACACTACTGAATTTACATCTCCACCTCAGTGCTAACGGGTTGGGTTGTTAAGTGTTAACATTTAAGTACCAAAATGAACTGAGACCACAGCTTAGTGCCCTGCTGCATTATAATGTAACCAAATATGTTCTCAAAATATGTAAACATGTTTGCAACCGCACTTATTTGATTAGTTTAGCGCTCGAATTAAGCGAATCACAATCATCTGAACAAATATCGTTACAAATCATTTTTCCAACAAATATCGTCAGCAGTTCACCAAGATCAAAAAAAAATTAAAAAATAAAAAGTGTTTGGCTAATTAAATAGGCTCGGGCTTCAAATCGGAGCCAGAAAAAGGAAATAAACAGCGAACAAATAAATCGGATCAAAATTCCAGAAAAAATAAACACCGACTGAATGAATCTGATCCAGATTAAAGAACAAATAACAGCGAAACGGTGAACGGATCCAAATTAAGAGCCTAGAACAGATTAGATTAGAGTATTGCTGAAGCAGATGCGATCAGAGCCTGTCGGGATGTATGAGGAGTCATCACTTTGTGACATCAGGGGATTGACAGACTTTCATACATGCATCGTCACCTCGCATCGGCATTCAATACCCACTATGCCGGGGCCAGAATCAAAATCCCCACGCAATGAACGGATCAAAAGCAAGCAACGAGAACTGAGGGGATGAAAACGACGAGCCAAATCTAGATCTGACAGAGGAAGACGGAAGGCAAAAGGCGGCTCAGAACTTCTTAGAGGATTTGTGACCAACACCGGCGTCCAATGGATGCCTCCGGCACACAGATATCTTTCCTCATGGCCACAGGTACCTCAAATCGAAAACAAAACAGAAGCAATCGAGGAACATAAAGAAACGGAAACAAGAGAACGAGAAAGAAGAGGAGACTCCAGAACCGGAAGGGAGGCGGTTTCGTTCGTGACGGCAGGGGGGTTGAGCCACAACTGCGCCCTTGGTTTTATAGACAAGAACGGTGGGAAAGCAAACCCTAGAATGACATGGGCCTGAAGGCCCAGGCCCATAGGAGCACGTCGTGGACCCAGCCCATAAGGCCCAAAACATACAGAAACACTTCACTGGCGTGTCCAGATTTTCTGGACAACGTCACCCTAATCGCGGCTGTCAGATTTTCTCCGTGATGCGGCTGGGAACTTGGGAAGCCGGTGATCGGTGATCGCCGAGCGGCTGCGGCCCATGAGGATGCCGATGATAGAGTGGTCGTTGTCGTTGATGCTTCTTCCTGGACGCCCCCCATTCCCGTGCTACCTGACCACTCTAATATTCCTCGAACGTCATCCATTTTTTCCCCGTTTTGTCACGTTTGCATGTTCTCGCCTACCGTGCAGAGCGGCGGAAGAGGGGCGAGCTGTGGAGAACTGTGGACTGTGGAGGAGTCGTTTGTGGTGCCCTGCTTGCTTTTGTAGAACAAAACACCAAACGGACACATGTGAACTCGTGTTTCTATAACGGCGCGATGGTACAATTGCACCTAACCTCCCACTATTTATGAGACACTCTACAAATAAAGAGACAATGTTTTCATATTACATAAATTTTGCTCATGTGCATTCAAAACAGAGCAAAAGCTACTACAGGTGGACACGGTAAGGATTGAACCAACCCGTATCGAATGATCCATGCTAGATAAGGTCTTTACACGAACCCGCTTGTCCGCTCCGCCAAATTACGGTTCTTGGCACATGCGGGCCAGCGGCAAATCCCTCGTGGGTGTATGCTCGCTGACATATTAATTTCACCAGACAAACAATTAAGCTCGCAAAACCGGCAAGAACCCGCTGCTCCAGTTTGTTAGCTTTGGCACACTCTCCGCACGAACAGATTTGTGCCTTTCTCCATCTCTACAAGTCCTGAACTTACTAAAGAAAATGAAGATTATAAAGTTTACATGTTATGACATCCAGGCTTCAGTTGCTGAAACAGACATGGATCAGGATTGCTTTGATGTTCTCAAGGAGGTTTGGGTGAGAGCAGTAGGTATTCCAAAAATTGCTAGAAAGGAGCAACATGTTCTAGAGTTAGCATATTTGGTAGGAGACCCAGAGGAGGTCCACTTGGAGTCTTTGAAGTGGAAAGAGGTTTGGATAAAGGTGGCCTGTAAGAACCCTGACATGATTAATGGAACATCAAAAGTTTACATCAACAAGTAAGGCCATAAAATATCCTGGTATGTGGCAAACAAAGGTCAAACAAAACCACCTTTGAAACCAGATGGAGGGCTGGATGATGATGATGATGACATCACTAATGAGGAAGACCCTGAGTCTCAGGACAGTTATGGTTTAATGGATCTTGAGTTATGCAAGACTGGTGCACCTCCAAACCAGAAAGAATCAGGACCAGCTAATCAAGCTGGACAATCCAACCAGTCAGGGAATGTCAAAGGGAAGAGCAAATGCTTGGGTGATATTACAGAGCAAGAAAAAGGTGACAGTAGTTTGGGAGGAGAGCAGGAGACTGGACCAACAGCAAAGCAAGACCCACAGCAGGAAAGTGTAATGTGTAATGATATAGAAGTGATTTTAGAAGAGATAAGTGCAACCATCTGGGAAGAACAAGAGCATCACCATGATTCTCCCTCACTGGAAGAAACAGCTCAGGACAGCATACACCATCAAACAGTGATGGAAGAGGACAAGCATCAGGAACATGCAGATAATTCAAAGCTGGCAGAGACTCTTAATGATGTTATACCAGTTAACACAGATTTGAAGTTGAGGTCCTGCACAACAGACTATACAGCTGAACCACAGGCAGATAATGGAGTAGAGTTAAGTGCAACTAAAAACCCTTCAACAGAAAAGACAGAAGCAAAGGAGACAACTATTCAAGCTACAAGATTCAGCACGAGAATTCCAAGGACAGGCCTACAGATGTCCAAGGTAGCTGAACAAAGGAAAGCACAAAAAAACCTGGAAACTCAAGGTAACTCTTTTAATCCTTTTACTGTTCTTCAATCCATAGAGGAAAACTCTCTTTTAAATATAGCAAATAATTGTGGAATAGATTTTGGAGTTAATGACCAAATAAAAAAGGCTAATATTGAGTTGATTAAAGCTAGAGAAGAAGCTCAGGCAGTGCTAAATAGAGCTATGTTAAAAATAAAAGAGGAGGATGCTCTGGCAAAGAGTGGGGAGGCAGATGGGAATCCAAAGGGGATTGAGAATAAGGTTCAGGAAGTGACCATGAGATCTGAGGAAAGAGCTATTGACCCACATCCTATTGAGGATGAGGGCAGAATTGAAAAGTTAAAATGAAAATTCTCTTTTGGAACATCAGAGGCCTTGGTGGTGCTGGAAGAAGAAGACAACTGGTAGAGTTATGTCAAAAATATCAGTTTTGCATAATTTGTCTTCAAGAAACTATAAAAGAGGCTTTTACAGCTAGAGAGCTAAATAGGTTTAGTAGAGGTATGGATTTTCACTGGTTCTGGACACCGTCTATAGGTCACTCAGGAGGCATGCTAATTGGTGCTGACAAAGAATTTGTAGAGGTATGCCATGAGGACAGTGGAGAATTCTATAGTAGCATATCCATCAAAGACACCAAAGATAATTTTCACTGGGAAGTGATTAACACTTATGGGCCAGTACAGGATGAGAAGAAGATGGACTACCTGCTTGAGCTTATTGATAAAATCAAACAATGTCAGAACCCAGTACTGATTGGTGGAGACTTTAATATGGTGAGGAAACCTGAGGAGAAATCTTCTGGTAATGTTGATAGTAGATGTATGATTGCTTTTAATGACATGATTGCGGCTACAGAGCTGATGGAGATTCATAGAGGAGGAGATAGATACACCTGGACCAACAAACAATTATCTCCAATTCAAAGTGCCCTGGATAGAGTTCTAGTAACCAACAACTGGGAAGACAAATACCCAAGAGTGCGTGTTCAAACTTTAACAGGAGTAGGTTCAGATCACAATCCTTTAATGGTGACTACTGGAGATGAGGTGGGGAGCAGTCCAAGATACTTTAAATTTGATCCTGTCTGGCTGACACAGACTGGTTTTAAGTCATGGGTACAAGAGCGATGGCCACAGAGATTTAAACACAAGATTTTAGATCATTGGCATGTGACTGCTAAGAAGCTGAGAAGAGCTATGAAAGGCTGGGGAATCAATTTTGAATGTGATAGAAAAAACATAAACAAAACCTTTTGTCAGAGATAGAAGTCTTAGATGAGGAATCTTTGACCAAAAATCTTTCCAATGAGGAATGGGCTCACAGATACAGGTTAGAAAAGGAGCTACAAGATATTTACAAGCTAGAAGAGATGCACTGGCAGAAGAGAGGAGGTGAAAAATGGTTGCTGGAGGAAGACTCAAACACTGTTTTTTTCACAAATTTGCAAATGGGAGGAAAAGGAAGACAACAATAGATTCTTTGGAAGATGGGGATCATACTATATCAGACAAAGAAGAGTTAAGAAAACACATTACAGATTATTATAAAAAGTTGTTTGGAAAGGAAGAAGGGAGTAATATTCATGTAAAAGATGACTTGTGGCCACAAGACCTGAGAATTTCTGCTGAGGATAATATATTTCTAACACAACCTTTCACAATTGAAGAGCTAGATAAAGCTATGAAAGAAACCAGAAATAACACTGCACCTGGACCAGATGGCCTATCAGTAGAGTTTTTCAAAGCTTTTTGGCCTAAATTGAGGTGGGAGATTTTGGAAATGTTAGAAGAACTATACAAAGGAGAGCTAGATCTCTAGAGGCTAAACTATGGTGAAATCATTCTTCTCCCTAAAATGAAATTACCCAACAACATTAAACAGTTCAGACCAATTTGTCTGTTAAATATGATCTACAAGATAATCACAAAGGTGTTGACACTGAGATTGACCCGTGTGGCTAGTAGAGTTATCAGCAAAAATCAAACTGCTGTTCTGCCTGGGAGAAATATTCTAGATGGGGTGGTAATCTTACAAGAAGTTTTGCATGAGCTTAAAGTAAGAAAAGAAGAGGGGATTATTCTGAAATTAGACTTCGAGAAGGCTTATGACAGAGTGGACTGGAACTTTCTAGAAGAGATAATGCTGAAAAAAGGTTTTGACAAACAATGGATCTATTGGGTTCTTCAATCTGTAAAAGGAGGCTGGGTGGCTATCAATATAAATGGGCAGAGAGGTGAATTCTTCAGAAGTTTAAGGGCTTAAGGCAAGGGGATCCTCTGTCCCCATTAATTTTCAATTTGGTGGGTGATGCTTTTTCAGCTATGTTGACTTTGGCTTGTAGTAGAGGAGATATAAAAGGTCTGGTGCCGCATTTGCTAGAAGGAGGTTTAACACATTTGCAATACGCTGATGATACTGTTATCTTTTTAGAAAACAAGGAAACAAATCTGATAAACATGAAGTTCCTTCTGTTCTGTTATGAGAATATGTCAGGAATGAAGATAAACTACGCCAAAAGTGAAGTTTACACTATGGGTTTAGAGTTAGAGGAGCAACAAAAGGTGGCAGATATCTTTGGCTGTAAAATTGGGAGTTTTCCGATGACTTATTTAGGTCTTCCAGTCAGTGATTGTAAGATCACAAAGGCACAATTGAGTTATACTTCTGAAAAAGCTGGCAGACGCTTGGGAACATGGAAGTGCGATACAATGTCTTCTGGGGGAAGATCTATTCTGATTAACTCATGCCTATCCAGTACTCCAATGTATACCATGGGTGTGTATATGTTATATGAAGGGAATTACCAGGCAAAATGCAACACCGATGTCAACATTTTGCTAAGCTAACACCTCCTCTCTCTCTCTCTCTCTCTCTCTCTCTCCTTTTTCTCTCTCCTTACTCTGCTGCTAGAAACTGAGCCTTATGTTCTTTTCTCTTAATCCAGCCAGTCAAACTCTCTGCACTGGTCTAACAAAGCTTGGGGTTATTTCCAATGACCCTTAGTGGTTGTACATGTACATTTGTTTTGGTATATTCTTTGATCTCTTTCGTACTCCTTGTTGTGGTGTATTTCTGGGTTGTATAGTACTTTGCCATGAAAATTGGCATTATACATCTATTATTTAACAGCTACACACGTGTTTTTGGGTTTATGGAATTCTTTCAAGACTACTGTTGGGCATCAACTTTCCAGGAAAGCTCTGTCTGGGTCCCATTCCAACATTACAACGTTGAGTTCTGCACCTCTTTGTCGTGAGGGCAGATTGAACATCAGCGAGAAAAATACATAAATTGTTCTTTACTAGGTAGATAGCGCTTAGATCATGATAAATTAAATACATACCCAGATGAGAAATATAGATAGAGAAATTATTGGTTACTGATTTTTTTAAAAAAATATACATCCTTACAATATGTACATCTTTGTTATGAATGAAAAATTATTTTTACTAAATTTTCTATAAATATGAAATTTATTTTTACTTGAAGTTTTGAAACACGTGCCTGTGGCACGTGTATCTCCACTAGACTTATAGATGAGAACTATAGTAGAGAAAATTATTGGTTACAGAATCTTTTTTAAGAAAAAATATCTCTGCCACATATAAAATGATTACTTACTAGATTTTATTTAATATAGATTTTTAGTTATTAGGTGTTTTCAAAAACATGTGCCTGCGGAACGTGCATCTCCACTATTGAGTTAAAAGATGGTGATGGAGATTTTTACCATGATGACACGCTTATCAAACTAGAAGAGGGAGAGCGAGAAATCGTAAGTGCATTGAGTTTGAAGATGAAGAGTGGGAGGGAAAGAAAATCCGTAAGTGGATGGAGTTAGGAAAACAAAGAAGTAAGGTGGAGAGAGAGATCACAAAGGGTGGATTGAGTTAGGAAATAGAGAGTAAGGGGTCAGTAGAAATCACATGTGGATCAAGATAGGAAAAGCTGAGATAGGGACGGAGGGGAGAGTAAAGGAGAGAGACAGAGAGGGGAAAACATGGTAGACCGAGTTATAGATGAGAGAGAGAGAGAGAGAGTAAAAGAGGGGGAATGGGAGAGAAACCAGAGGTGTTTGTAGTTGGGAGAGGGTGAGAAAGAGTGAAAGAGAAATTAAAGGTCGATTGAGTTAGAAAAGGGAGAGAGATCACTGTTGGATCAGGTTAGTATGGGGAGATATGAAGGATGGGAAAGAGAGAAATCGCATGTGGATCGATTTAGGAGAGAGTTCAAAGGGTGGATCGAGTTAGGAAACAAATAGAGGGATGTAGGTGGAAGGGAGGGAGGCGGAGAGAAAAAGAGAGATATCACGATGGATCAAGTTAGGAAAGGTAGTACAAGAAGAAAATGGGATACAAATTAGAGGCGGATGGAGTCCAGACAAAGTGGAAAGGAGAGAGAAATTAAATGTGTGGATCGACTTCGTAGAGGGTGAGAGATCACATGTGGATCAAGTTAGAAGAGAGAATCACAATCTCTACTACTGAGTTAAAAGAGAAAAAGGAAGATCTCATGAGAGATCGAATTACTAGGATTGAGAGAGAGAAATCACATGTGGATTGAGTCAGGAGAGGGAGAGAGATCACATGCGGACAAAATTAGAAGAGAGATAGAAAAAACAGGTAGAAAAGTATCAAGAGAAACCATACATGGATTGAGTTTTGAGAGGCTGAGAGAGGGAGGAAGGTGAGAGGTAAGGATAGAGAGGGGAAGAAATCACGGTGGACCGAGTTAGGAGAGAGATAGAGTAAGAAAGAAATAAGGGGAGAGAATCAGAGATGCTTGGACTTAGGAGAGGGTGGAAGGAGTTAGGGGAGACAGTGAGGCGTGTGGATCAAATTAGGAGAGGGTGGAGGAGTTAGGAGAGAGAGAGGCATGTGGATCAAATTAGGAGAGGCCGAGAGGGATAGAAAGATATTAGTGATGAGTCAAGAGTTAGGAGAGAGAGGGAGGACAAAGAAATCACTGGTGTACCGAGTTAGCACTGAGAGTGATAACTGATAGATCAACTTTGGAGGAGAGAGAGTTGAGGAGGGAAAGAGGAAAATGGAGAGAGAGATGAAGACGAAAAGAGGAAGAGAGAGATACATAGGGATCGAGTTAGGAGAAGGGAGAAAAAAGATAGATGAAGAAAAGTAAGAGTGTGACAAATTAGGAGGGAGAGAGAGGAAGAAAAAGTAGATGTGTATCGAGTTAGGGGAGAGAGACGGGGAGGGAGAGAGAGGAAGGAGAGAGGGGGAGAGAGAGCCAGGGGACGCGAGGAGGAGAGGGCTATGGGAGATGGAGGGAGAGAGGAGGAAAGAGAGATTGAGGGAGAGAGAGAGAGTTGCCATTACGTGCTCATGTCCTTACCAAATGCTTGTTTAGTCCTATATTAGTTTGAGAGAACTGCAAGAGCATATACAACCACATGATTGAGCAACATATACAATGGAAGGACAATGATAATGTATATATATATCTGTTTAAGAGACTGCTACGATGGTTGTCCAACTCTAGACCTTGTTGGCAAAGAAAAAGCCAGACACCTTGTTTTCTTGACATTAATGTATTGTGCCTATTTATGTGATACCATGTCAAAGAAAGTATTGTGGGAAACTAATAATGTTGTCCTATATTTTTTTGTGTTTTTTTCATACAAAAGTTTTTAAAAATTTACTTGTTTTTCCTAACTAATATTTTGTTAAAAAACTAAAATTCTTATTTATTGGGTTTTTACAACACGTGCCTGGGCACGTGCATCTCCACTAGTATTCATGTAAAAGATGACTTGTGGCCACAAGACCTGAGAATTTCTGCTGAGGATAATATATTTCTAACACAACCTTTCACAATTGAAGAGCTAGATAAAGCTATGAAAGAAACCAGAAATAACACTGCACCTGGACCAGATGGCCTATCAGTAGAGTTTTTCAAAGCTTTTTGGCCTAAATTGAGGTGGGAGATTTTGGAAATGTTAGAAGAACTATACAAAGGAGAGCTAGATCTCTAGAGGCTAAACTATGGTGAAATCATTCTTCTCCCTAAAATGAAATTACCCAACAACATTAAACAGTTCAGACCAATTTGTCTGTTAAATATGATCTACAAGATAATCACAAAGGTGTTGACACTGAGATTGACCCGTGTGGCTAGTAGAGTTATCAGCAAAAATCAAACTGCTGTTCTGCCTGGGAGAAATATTCTAGATGGGGTGGTAATCTTACAAGAAGTTTTGCATGAGCTTAAAGTAAGAAAAGAAGAGGGGATTATTCTGAAATTAGACTTCGAGAAGGCTTATGACAGAGTGGACTGGAACTTTCTAGAAGAGATAATGCTGAAAAAAGGTTTTGACAAACAATGGATCTATTGGGTTCTTCAATCTGTAAAAGGAGGCTGGGTGGCTATCAATATAAATGGGCAGAGAGGTGAATTCTTCAGAAGTTTAAGGGCTTAAGGCAAGGGGATCCTCTGTCCCCATTAATTTTCAATTTGGTGGGTGATGCTTTTTCAGCTATGTTGACTTTGGCTTGTAGTAGAGGAGATATAAAAGGTCTGGTGCCGCATTTGCTAGAAGGAGGTTTAACACATTTGCAATACGCTGATGATACTGTTATCTTTTTAGAAAACAAGGAAACAAATCTGATAAACATGAAGTTCCTTCTGTTCTGTTATGAGAATATGTCAGGAATGAAGATAAACTACGCCAAAAGTGAAGTTTACACTATGGGTTTAGAGTTAGAGGAGCAACAAAAGGTGGCAGATATCTTTGGCTGTAAAATTGGGAGTTTTCCGATGACTTATTTAGGTCTTCCAGTCAGTGATTGTAAGATCACAAAGGCACAATTGAGTTATACTTCTGAAAAAGCTGGCAGACGCTTGGGAACATGGAAGTGCGATACAATGTCTTCTGGGGGAAGATCTATTCTGATTAACTCATGCCTATCCAGTACTCCAATGTATACCATGGGTGTGTATATGTTATATGAAGGGAATTACCAGGCCTTAGACACAATTAGAGCTCAATTTTTTTGGCAAGGGACAAACAAAAAGCGTAAGTATCACATGGTGAAGTGGGAAGCTATGGCAAGACCAAAAGAGTTTGGAGGATTTGGTTTTACTGATATTAGAGCTATGAATATATGTTTGGTGGCAAAATGGATATACAGATTAGAAAGAGGAGATGACAGTATGTGTGTAGAGTTATTAAGAAAGAAATATTTGGGCTCTAAAAGCATCTTCCAGTTAAACAAGAAAGATGGCTCTCAATTTTGGAAAGGTCTTTTAGATGTCAGACATTGGTTTCAGAAAGGAAGAGTGATGACTGTGCATAGTGGCTTACAAACTAGATTCTGGGAAGACACATGGATTGGGAATTGTCCATTGAAAATTGAATTTGACACCTTATACAACTATTGTAGAGATACCAACATCTCGGTCAGGGAAGCATACACAAATAACAGTTGGCATATACCCTTTAGAAGAACTCTGAATCTAGAAGAGCATCAAGAATGGGAAAGGCTCCAAAATATGCTGTCACAAATATCTTTGGATGAAAGACCAGATCAAATGACTTGGGCTTTGGAGAAGTCAGGAATTTATACAACTAGATCTTTATATAGGCTGATGACGTTTGGAGGGGTACAAGATATTTTGATGACAGATTTATGGAAATGCAGAGTGCCTTTGAAGGTGCAAAATTTCTTGTGGATGGCCTTTCATAACAGAATTCAATCGGCAGCTCAGTTGAAAAAAAGAAAATGGACAGGTGACACTAAATGCATGCTGTGTGAGCAACTGGAATCAACAGATCATATTCTTTTCCAATGCCCATTAGCAAACTTTGTATGGACTCTTGTTAGAGATAGTTTACAATGGCGCATAACACCAACATCCTGTGAACAACTTTTAGTAGAGATATTGGGTGACTTAACAAGCAAAACAAGGTCACTTTATCTGTTTATTTGTGCAGGAACTATGTGGGCGCTCTGGAAAACAAGGAACGAAATGGTCTTCGACGGCAAGCTGATTTAATGGGGGTAGTGCACAGGATGCTATCTTTCCTGATATATTGGAAACCTCTCCTGCGCCAGAAGGAAGAAGAGAAGATGTCACAGATCTTGGAGAAGCTGATCAGTACAAGTAACTGCCAGATGTAGCTGTTGCTGAAGCTGGATCAACCTGTTGTTAGTTGTTTTGTGGGGCTGTAACCTCCTTGACTTAGAGAGTCTTTGTTGCTTTGGTTCCTGTCTTGGCTGGTTTGTAGTTCCAGTGGTGGAATAGACTTTTGCTGGTAGTAGAGTTCGCTTAGCTGCTTCTGGTAGATGTTTACTTTAGTTGATGGGTTTAAGCGCTGGACAGAGGTCCTTGAACTCGTAAGCTGGTTCCCCAGTCTTTCGATCAATTGTATGCTCATTAAGCTTTCAGTAAAGCTGGGCCTAATGCCTTTGATCGAAAAATGCGGGCTGAATATTGCGGCGCTTTCTGGGTATGTGTTACTGATGAAAACTAGAATGCCCGATCTACCGTCAGGAGAGAATAAATATCTTGATTTGTTGGCGTAGAAACCAATGTTGCAAATAGCGGGCTATGAAGTTTAGCGGAGGCCATCTCTAAAAGCTATAGAAAGCTATAGCGGGCTATAGCAGAAGCTAAATCATTTAGCGGAATAATAAATAATCAATAATTACATACAAAATTATAAGTATGATTGCGATAATACCTAAAAATAGAGTCTAACATGTCTCTTAATTCTCCAATGATGTCTGTGCTACGTTGTCCAAGCTCCACCCTATGTTCTTTTAGTTGTATCGATTTTTTTAGTTGCCTATTTGAGGGAATGGCACCACTAAATCTACTAGTCGCTTGACATTTTGTGATGCTAAATCTCGTAATAGCCTCTTTAGAGTACATCTAGTTCCCCTAAATCTCGTAAAACCCTATTTAGCGGACATAGTGGACAAATGTTGAACCGCTAAATCTCACAAAACCCACTTTAACGGACATAGCGGACAAATGTTGTATAGCGTAGCGGTAGGTCTTCTAAAAAGCTAATAGCGGGCTATAGCGGAGCTATAGTGGGCTATTTGCAACCATGGTAGAAACACAAACGATCTAGCTTCCGATTAGCACCACTTCTCTTCTGGTTATCAATCGTGCACAACCTGATTGACCTCACCAAGAAAGCTATCACCTGCATGCGAATTAAGAACATAAGCAAGGGCAAGAAAGGACACAACTCAATTGCAAAAATCCTTGGAGTATAGTAAGCACTCGAACGTGGGGTTTCACATACCGATAAACGGCGACGGTTCAATGACAGATTAATCTAAACAAAACCCAAACGTCTAGTGCGGCGGTTACTAAGTCTTATACATCCAAGAGGTAGTGGCCAAGGGGTGGGACGACCTAGGGCACCCTTAGGGCGTGCTCCTCATGGTGGAGGCGCACAACTTGGGCATGGGTCCCAAGCAAATTTACAAGGCCCGTGGCCTAATAAAAGGTGACGCAACACCATCGCAGAATTTGTATGTCCATTTGTTTTGACGATTGCCGTTGACTCAGAGGATATTTTGACATGAGACCGGTGCCATTGGAAAGTGTGTCTTCTTAGCTTTCCATCGGTATATAGAAAGCCGAAAACGGACTCAGTATGTGACCTAGATGATAAATCCTAAGACGTATTGCTTTTGGACACCGAGGTCGACTCGCACTTGATATTGTTTTGACCTCCAACTTAGCTTGAACGTTCCTTGCTGGACCTCTATGCCTCCATGCCTCTTTTCAAGTAGTTCATGGACATCTCTATGGTTCTTACACATATTAATATTATTAGATAACAATCTATTCTTAAAATTAAAAAATGTATATTTGAACGAACTCACCTTATCGTTTGAATGGTCGTATCTCGGTGCTTTGCCTTCTCCATGCTAGCTTGTATTTCTGATCAAAATTGCAAGCCTGCGGTAGGCAATGTACTAGCAGGCTGGCAAGCTGATTACGCATGCATGCCAGTCTTACGGGTTTCAGCTGTATGTCACCAAGTCCACAGGATGAGCGCCGGCGGCATAGTTGAAATAGCGGACAGCCGAGCATCTCGTCAGTCCAAGAAGTATTTTCTAATAATCAGTTAATTAGAATGTTCTAATCTTTTTTTCATCATCATTATTGAGAGTTGTTTTGCAGTTCCTCAATAATTTTATCCCAATCTAACTATCATATTAGGAGAGTCACAACTTTCTCTATTTGGGTAGAGTTGGGGTAGATTATTAGTTCATCACAATAATTATTGAAAAAAATATAAAGAAATCTACTAAGCACAATTTTTTCAAGGATAAAGTCTATATAACCCCTTGAAGTATTGAAGGTGGAATACTTCACCCTCCGAACTACAAAACCGGATGTTTAACCCCCTCAACTATACAATACCGTTCAAATAACCCCTGGAGTAGTTTTAGAGGTGGTTTTTGCCACCTGGCGGCTGACGTGGGCAGTGACGTGGCAAAATGTCTACATAACCCCTCCCCCCAAACTATCGAATGAGGAATACTTCACCCCCTGAACTATAAAATCGTATGTTTAACCCCCTTGCGTATACAATACTATTTAAATGCACCCTAAAAAGGCCTGTTTAGAGGTGTTTTTTTTCACATAGCGTCTGATCTGGATGATGACATGGCAATAGCCTACATGTTAGACACACCATCTTCATTCTCTTTCCCCCATCTCTCCATTACACCCGAGAGGCTAAACATGCGACAGAAGGATGCGGCGGGAGCATTGGCTGCTAAAGCTTGAACTGCCTGGGCTCAAATTCCACCTTGACACCATCCTCGCCACCCAACCCTTTGTTAATTGTGTCCAGTCCGAAGATCATGCTTTATCTGTCCCTCTGATCTCGCTCCTGTGCTAGGGTGCCACAACCTAGGGATGGCCAACCTAAGCTCATGTGATGCTTCGCCATGGAGAAAGAGAGAGGGGGAGAGAATGTATCTGACATGTGGGCCATTGCCACATCTTCATCCATGTTCATCACCATGTCCAAAAATCACTTCTAAAATTCTTTTAGGGGTTATTTAAATGATATTATATACTTGAGGGGGTTAATCATCTGATTTTATAGTTCAGGGGGTGAAGTATTCCTTATTCGGTAGTTTGGGGGGCTATGTAGACTTTTTTGCCACATCATCGTCCACGTCAGCTGCCATGTGGCAAAAACCATCTCTAAAACCGCTTTGGGGGGTTATTTAAACGGTATTGTATAGTTGAGGAGGTTAATCATCCGGTTTTATAGTTCAGGGTGATTATTCCACCTTCCATAGTTCGAGGGGTTATATAGACTTTTTCTATTTTTTCAATAACACTCTCTGTGTATGATAGTTGGATTGAGAAATATGAGACTCCTAGATATGTTCTTAATTAAGTTGCGGCAAGCTTGGTGGCCTTGCCGACGTCAGCAACCCACCCCGCCAAATCGCTAATCCGTGCGCTGACACCATACCACAAGATGCTGACTGGACACAAATAACATCTCCAACTTGATGAACTAGTCCATCAACCCGTGCTCCCGCACAGGCTAATATTGTAAAAAGCAATTATATTTAAACATTATTTATAAATTAAGCTCCTTCCTAATAAAAAAATTGTTTACATATTACTCTTTCATTTCTTTCAATACTTCAACATAATAATCATATAGATGTGTACTTATCTTTTTTCATTTGTGATTGATTTTTAATTAGTAATTACTCTATACACTTATTCATCCACATTCACACTTTTTTTTATTTTGTATCGCACCTCCATACATTATATTTAGCATAAAAATCAATATTTTTCATCACTTCCTCACATATACATGTATATATGGTCTACATAGTGACACTTATCATGCATGTATACCTTAACTTATTATTTCTATATTAACAGTAATAAATAGGCAATTTAGAATCATGTATTAGTTTACTTTTGGACTTATCGGTAGGATGGACACGAAGATAATTAGATTAAGATTTAGGTGTTTAGTTTAGGTTATCTTTAATAAAGACATACATGGGTAACTTAGATACAAATTTTTAATGTCATTTTAAGTTATCCTTTATAATGACATGCAGAGTAAATTAAATAAATATTATGGGCTTAATTTAAATTATTTTTTCATAATGTAATAGCTCGGTAATTTAGATATAGTTTTACAGTTTATTTTATAATATTTTATAATGATAGTGGTGGGTAACTTTTTAAAAATTATATTAGACCAATGACTATGGTTATTAGAGTTTACATGATTGATGTTTTTGATTTTTGTGAGAATTTCTAGGATTTGTCTTTTTTTTCTAGCGTGTCTTGTAAAAACTAATGCGGAGTCTCCAATTAAAAAATTAAGGCTACATTGCTACTAGACTATTACCTTGAGCTGTCTCTCATTTGTTAAATATTTGAATACAATACCTATATAGATATATATTTATTATTTTCATATGATTGTGATAGATTTTAGTGAGTAACGGAAAAAGTCCATTTTACTCCCCCTCACCTATTTACTTTGTCCATTTAAGCCCCCCGAGCAAAATTAGGCTCACTTTGCTTCCCCGAACTATTTTATTTGGTTCAATCTACCCCCTAATTAAATTTCTCTTTTTTGTTTCTTCGTGTACAAGTTGAGTTTTAATTTCAAATTTTGTCAGTTGACCTATTCTATAATGTTTTCATACACATTTATAATTTTAAAGTTTCACTTTGCATCACATGTATGCGCTCGAGTTTATTTAATAAACCCTAAGTTTGAACTATAATTTTAACACAGAAATCTATATTCTCACCACTTCCCCTATATCTTTATAAATGACAACACACATCATGCGTATATGTCTTAATTACTATATCATAAACCAATAAAGTATGAAATACACGATTTAGAATCTTATATTGGTGTATATTTTCTATTAAGATGATTTGGATTCAAATGTAGGTTTACCTCATGTTATTTTTAGTAATAAATATGTGGGTAATATAAATATAAAGTTAAGGGGTTACTTTAAGTTATTTTTTAAGTATTCATAGTGGGTAATTTACTTGCAAATTTAGAAGGTTATTTTAAATATTGTTTATAATGCCATAAGTGGGTAATTTTGATGAAGATCAGGGGGTTATTTTGTTTATTTTATATAATGGCAGAGGTGGGTAATTTAGATATAGATTTAGAGGGTTACTTTAAGCTATTTTCATAATGGCATAGTTGGGTAATTTTTTTTAAATTTTTTTTAAAAAGCACAATAGATCTAATGGCTATGATAATTTGAGTATTCCAGTTGATGCTAGATGTTTTGCATTTTTTGTGAGAATTCAAGGATTTCTCTCCTTTTTTAAGTGTCCATCTAGGATCTTAGGTGGCTTCACCTGGAGACTTCAAAAGAAGCTTCCAGTTAGTAATAGTAAGATAAGATGGCTCGTAGGGGTAGTCGAATTGGTCTCATGTTTTCACGCCAAGCATTTTTTTTGGGATTATGGGCGCTGTACCTACCAATGCTCAAGGACATTATTGCAATTGGGGAGAAAAGTAAAAAGTCGCATGTGCTAATTAGCTGAAATGTTCACAATATCTTTTATTCAAAATCTTCTCTAACATCGCATCAAATGAAAACATGTTAGAGCCAATATTTTAGAACCAAACTATTTTTATGAAAGCGTTAACCAAAAGTCCGGACTAAATTTTATGGCCAGTGCTTCTATTCTCCATTCCACCCAATGGCGGAGCCAGGATTAAAATTTACCTATGGCGAATTTACTCTACTAATTTGTATAAAAAACACGTACACATGACAAGGGTTTCAAATGCAATAAAACTTAGATATCATGAACAAACAAAATAGAGGTCAACTGCCAAGTATTAGATGAAACATTATAATTAAAATTAGCAGATTATAGTTTTGGTTTCACTTTGCTGGTTCATCTTCGCAGCTATGGATCTTTAGTCTTTGACAGTGGGATAGCCGGGTGCCTGGTGAGTTTAACGCCCCCAAACGCCCTGGTAGTAACAATATTGCACTTTTGAGTGCATCTTCTGGACGATGGATGGTTTTGTTTCAAGCATGCGGTCAGTAGACAGCCGCAGATAGAGCAGTAGCCAGCAGAGCAAACTTGCAGATAGAAGAGGGACAGCGCGCAGCAGGTATGGCGGCCGCCACGGCTTGCCATACTGGTGGCTCCGCCACTGATTCCACCAGAGACCGTGCTTTTTTTGAGGACGACAGACCCTAGCTGTGCTGGCACAACACATATCGGCTTGTTTAACCGAGACAACAATTCTGTGCGACAAATCTCATTGAGCAGTTCTAGAAATTCAATTGGTTCGGCCTCCCCTTCCTTGACGCCTCCAACTCCCGGTCATTTTTCTTACCCTCTTCTGCAACTATCAAACTACATAGCTGGTTTTCTTCAATAGTGACAGTCAGTAACTAGCTATCCCAGTCCCAGAGAATTTGATTGGAATTTGCATTGGGGTTTCTGCTACTCGGTAGTCGGTACCTCACTCGGTCACTCCACTTGCATTGCTTCACCGACCGTTTTGCCTCCTCTCTTCTATATATATGGTAAGCGGCTCACCTAGTGCATAAAAAATATAGACATTAGTGTCATAGGATCAGCGACGATCATTTATCGCTGGAGCAAAAAGGTTATATCTGAACAAATATTGAAGACATTGTAGTCATTTTCTCCTACCATATCAGATTTGGCTCAAGCTTCTTTCAAAAAAAAAAGATTTGGGTCAAGCATCGTGTTGGACAGGATTCACCACTACTACAGCAAGGAACTGTAGGGGCGGCTGGTAAGCCTCTGTAGGGGCGGTTTTGCCAGCCGCCCCTAAACAAGCGTTCTTACAGTTCCTGGAGAGCAGGGGCGGCTCCGACAACCGCCCTTACAAACACATTAGTAAGGGCGGCTATTGTTACTAGCCGCCCTTACTAAACATTTAGTAGAGGCGGTTGGTTACTCCAGCCGCCCTTACAAAATATAACTGTAAGGGCGGCTCTTTTCAGAACTGCCCCTACTAATCCATTTTGTAAGGGCGGTTGGAAAGACAGCCGCCCCTATCATTTACTTCTGCAAGGGCGGTTCATTCCCTAACCGCCCCTACAGTTGTTTTTCTGACAAAAAAAAAATCAAATCTGAAATTCATATATAATTCACAGAATTTTTCTATAAATCACAGAATGCATATATAATTCGCTGCATTCACAAATACACATATAATTCACATAAATTACAAGTCCATTACACAAATCCAATAGTTCACATCACAAGTACATATCGTGCTTGCCAAAAGTACAAAACATTCACAAGTTCAATTAACGACCCAAGCCTAGCCTTTACCACTCACGCAGATGTTGATAAGTTGGATTCGTCGCTAGATTGGACCCTCTGTCATGGTACTCACCTTTGGTGTGAATAACTTGGTCTAATAGGAAGTCACAAAGGTCACCGACAAGTTCCAAGAGGTTGTCATCGCTGTATGGGCAGTTTCTTACTGCTATGTCTTCTTTCCACTACACAATGAGCATATAAAAAGACAGTGAGCATCTATGAAGACAGTGAGCATTTGTAAAGACAATGAGCATTTGTAAAGACAGTCAGCATATATAGACAGTGAGGATTTAGAAAGACAGTGAGCATATTATATACAGTGAGCATTTAGAAAGACAATGAGCATATACAACGACATTGAGCATATACAAAGGCAGTGAGCATTTATCAAAATAGTGAGCATATACAAAGACAGTGATCATTACCAAGACAGTGAGCATATATATGTAGGCAGTGAGCATTTACCAAGGCAGTGAGCATATTATAGACAGTGAGCATATGTATAGACAGTGAGCATATACAAAGACAGTGAGCATTTAGAAAGACAATGAGCATATACAAACACATTGAGCATATACAAAGGCAGTGAGCATTTATCTAAAGACAGTGAGCAATTGAAAAGAGCCGTAGTGAATATTTACCAATCTTGGGTGTCTCCTGTAGGCCTTTGTGTTACTCACCATACTGCATACATAATATCCACAGTGTACGCTTCCGGGCTTCTGCTTGGGACACTGTTTCACATATACAAATGTTAGGAAATTCATTTCAAAGCAATGTAGGGAAACTATAATGAACTATTTTAGCTGGTCATACTTACCGCACATTTTGTTTTCACCCATAGTTCAGACTTCCTTTCTGGATGATGTCTCCCATTGTATTTGTTAACGTAGTGCCTATACGCCCTATTCGAAGTGATTTCAGAAAAGAAACTTGTTAGTATTCAAAAGTGGAGGGTACAAGGTTAAATAAGAGGATTGTGTGATATACATACGTCTTGACAATCGCTACGAAATCTTTGTATGTCACCGGGTCCCTGTCTAATGAATCCCAAACCCACGCCATGCCGTGCCCGACATCGACGGCCATAACAATCCAATGATTACTGCATGAATTCAATCACAGGAAACCAATAAGCTCATAAATTAGCATAGAAGATGTATTCTGCAAAGGTTTATGTATTTATTTGTACTTACCCATAGTGGTAAGGTAGCCATATAGTATCGTTATGTTGGAGACGTCTGAAAATCGTACATAAGATCGCCGCAACCTTAGTGGAGGCTTCCCTGATTGCCTTCGCCCGGATCTGCTCTTTTTCCTGATTAGTCTTCCCAGCTTCTAACTCTTTGCCGTCCAGTCTCCATAGCTTTGGATACGTAAAAGTAGCCTGTGCTATTAGTTGAGGATCTGCAAAGCCAACTTTCAGACTTGGAAGTTGCTTTGCTATGTGCGTTTGCATCCTACAAATCACGGGGTGGATTAATTACGCCAATATCGAAATATTGCAATTATAGCATATGAAGAGGGCAAAGGACTTACAGGCACCACATGTGAACTAGATTGGCGTCCATTTCACCAAGGTGAAACACTGTCTGGATGTCGTCGAAGGTAGCACCAATAACCCCAGAGGTGAATCCGAATGTCAAGTCGGGGAAGACTGCTGATATAAGACTTATATCTGTTTTGCTAGCATGAAGGTACCAATCATGGAACTTTCTCATTCCAAGTGGTAGGTTTTGGATGATCCGGTTGGGTAGGAAGTTCTTTCCTCTTTGATATTGTTTTGGACAGTTCTTTGTCCATTTGATGGCATCTACATTTGGATACTTCTTCGTCGGTCGGTGATTACTGGTGACGGCCTTTTCACGAACCCGTCGTGGTACTTCTTTGACTAGGTTCTCAGGCTTGAACTGGTCATGGGCATACCACTTAGTCATCGATGTGACGTCCTTCATCGGTACATAGACTGGCCTTAAGCGGATTGGAAGCTTTTTTCTAATCTCTGCCTCCTCCCAAACATCCTCTTGTGCATGGTCTTCTCTTGTAGGCACTTGCTCCTTACGTCTCGGCTCTTCTAGAGGCTCTTGCTCCTTACGAGGCAGCTCTTCTGGAGGCACATGAGGCGAAGAAGGTTGTGCCATATCTGCCACTTGCTCCGTACGTGGCGGAGAAGTGCGTGGCAGAGAAGGTTGGTCCTTACGTGGCGGAGAAGAGTGCGGCGGAGAAGAGTGTGGCATTTCAAACCCCTCGTCGGCTCGGGATGGCGACATCTCTCCTTCTTCAAGAACTCTATCCAGACGTTCAACAGGTGGCGATTGACTTGGCGGAGGTGGTGAATACCCAATCAACACGATGTCCCGTTTGTGCCAGAGGATGAACTGCCCCTCTACTTGTCCTAGGAGGTCCACTCCCTCGGGAGTTGGGATATCTATCTTGAATTCTTTGTACTGGGCTTTCACGATATGCACCTCGACCCTAGTGTAGTCTGGCGGGATCCTTTGATTGTGCCATGAGCCACCAGGAGGATGTGCCACACCCGTTGCGACCTCCAGCATGAAGTTCCCCCTTCCCATGAGAACCCCCAAGATGCAGCTTGTTGGTTCGCTTATGCGATCGACCGGGGTTGTGCCTGCAGTGGAACCTTGGCTGCTGGGCACTTCCGGAGGGCTCCCGAGTAGTGCTAGTTGCCCTGGCGGCTCCGCTACCGTCCGCTGCTCCGTAGACAACCCCTTCTCCTCGAGCACCTTCGCTACCATAGCCTTTACTGTACTTTCAAGGTCGACCGCTCGGTCTCTACCATGTTTCTTGTACATGTGCCTATCCTCTGCAAACCCAACCTTCCAAGTCGTTCTTTTCCCTAGCCCCCTGGTGCGGCCTGTGTGCTCCTTGGTTCCCAAGGCAAGACTGAGCTCATCCCTCTCTCTGGAAGGTATGAATGAGCCCTTCTCCTTGTCTTCAGACTATTTGATGATCTTTGATACTACCTCTTCGGTAGCCGGGTTATCAAACTTCAGGGAGGCACCGGAATCATCGGTACTCCTTGCATATATCCAATTCCTTGACCTTTTCCTCAATGTATTCACCTTAATCCCGGATGCGGTAGCCTTTTCGTCCCTCTTACGGAAATCTTCTTCCTTGGCAAAGTAGCCACCGGGGCCTAGATGAGGGCGGTGTACGTTCATCTTCGCTATGTTGCTGTTATGGGCGCTGAGTTGCTTTGCTTCTTCGGAGGTCTTCTGAGCCACAAGGTCCTCCCATTGGGTTCTGGTTATTTTTCCATACACGTGGAAGGGAGTTCTGCCTTGTTTGATAAATTTCGTGTTGAGTTCCGACCTCCATCGTCGGAATGCGTCCCCCATCATCTTAAGGGCATTATGCCTACATATGTCAAGGTCTTTTGCGGGGAACCGGAAATTTCCCTTTAACCTGTCCCATAGGCCTTTTTTTGTTTCATCTGATACATCTTTCCATGTTGGCACAGCTGGGTTCAACTCATCTCTTACAAGGGCGCCCATCGCATTACGGAATTTTGCTCTCGCCATCTGAGGCTCAATGATGTCACCTTCTGGCCCGACCTCTGTTATCACATAGACTATATCCTTCCCAGGATATTGGTTTGGTTTTCTAGGCCCCCGTTTCCTCTGTGGCTTTGGCTCCGAGGTTGTGCCCTGAGGTTCTGGAGCAGAGCCGGCAACGTCCAACTCTGTGGTGTTTGCCTCTGCTATGCGTTCCTCTGTTCTGTCTTGTCCGTTGAGATGTCGCGGACGTCGACGATTTCTTTTTGGACGAGGAGTGTTCGCAGGGGCCTATATATACAGGAGGCCAAAGTGTTAGGTAATGTAACACCGATAAAGTGTTAGCGAACATTGCTTAGTAAGGCTTTATCTCTACCTCTTGAGTTGGGTCGTAATCCTTGTCCAGCTCGTCCTGTGTTGGCCTATGCCTGGGTTCAAATGGGAAAGGATCCTCGGGACTTACATATCCCCCGTCTTCATCCTCATCATCGTCATCGTCATCGTTGTCGTCATCATCCCCCTCTTCTCCTGCTCCTCCATCTCCTCCTTCTCTTCCCTCTTCTACTTCCTCCTCTAACGGATCCTGAGTAAGCATCTCATGTATATCGTTGTCTAACTCTTTGTTCATGTCTTCTCCTTCTCCTGCTCCTCCATCTTCTCCTTCTCTTCCCTCTTCAACGTTGTTCCCTTGGTTAGGGCTTGGAGTTGCAGTGTCTCTTGACGGTGACATGTTTCGATTCGTTCTAACATTGTAAAACAAAGGGTACTTTAGATGATATGCTAGGTCTCGCTTTAAGCATTTATGTTACTAAGGGTACTTGTTTCTGAAGGCACATATATATGAGTCTAAAAAATAGCAATTGCACAAAAAAAAGGAGTGGGTTGCTCTCAAATTAGCGGGTTACGGCTTTAAACAGCCATCCACCGCTCTTCGGTGATCATGGATCATAGACTAACAGGACAGTCAGATAGGGGAGGAGGAAACCCATTTGCTCTACAAGCCCGCCCCCAAATCCCCCCGCAGCACGTCCCATTGCTCGCAGATGGAAGTCACAAGAACACCCCGGCGAGAGACACCGGCAACCGCTGGCGAAACAGCACAGGATCGATGGGGGAGGAGCGAGACCAACCTGGCAAGCCGCTAGGGTTCCGGTTCCGCCGCTGCGGACGCCGCCAAAGCCGAGGGAGCCGCTGCCGCGGCCCGCGGGACGGATGGCGCCGAGCCGACGAAGCTTCGCGGGCCTCGGGCGGCAACCGCCGAGGCGCTCCGGCTCGGCGCGCGCGGAGTACTGACGGCGGCTCGGCGGTGGCGGCGGGGTCGAAACCCTAGCCGCCGTGCGCACGCGGCGGCCTGCGACACGGAGGGGTTTGGGGGGAGCGGACGGATGTCAGGGCGGAGCTAGGGCCCGAGATGACGGCGGCGTTGTCGTCGGTGGCGGTGGCGGAGGCGGCGGTGTAGTCGGGCAGCCTGCCGGCGTCGGAGAGGAGAAATGCGCCCTCAGGTATATATACCTGGAGGACTAAAGCATTAGCAGGGGCGGTTCATGAATCAGCCGCCCCTACTAATGAATTTTCAATTTTTTTAAAAAAATCAAAAAATGACCAATATAAAAAAGGTAGAGTATATGAATTGGCTTATCTCTCATATAGTTTAATAAACTATGTGAGAGTATATGAATTTGGTGACAATGTTTTTTATACTTTCTCAAATCAAAAAATGACCAATATAAAATGATCTTGGTGAGCCCTATAACTCCTATATTCATCACTTTTTCATCTAAGTCCATTTTATCCTTCAAATGATAGCATTTAGTTGTATTTTGTTTAAAATTCAAAATTCATAATTTAAAATTGATAGATAAATGTAGTCTCACACATACATAAAGGTAGTCTCTGAAGCATCTAGGCCATCTTAGATGGCGAGTTTTGGTGATAAATGACAATACCATCTATGTGACTGTGCTATGAAGGTTTTATCCTATATATGTTTAAGTCGCATGGAGAGTATGAAAGGAGGCCCCTCAATTGGACGCAAATCGGATATCTCATGAAGGCTTAGGACTTTTCTAGATCCGAGTGTCACAAGGAGATGAAGGACACTTGGTTTAGTTAGGTTTTCTAGTTTTCTAGATAGACCGTACTATTAAGGGGGGTTTCTAAGTTAGTAGCTTGATCAAAGCTAGGCTTATGCTTGAGTTAGATGCACACATACCAAAACCTAGCCCAAAACATCCCAAATATATCCTAGATCAAGTTTGAAGCCAAGCCAAAACTCAAAGCACTTGAATTGGACGAGTTTTGCATTCAGACGGCGTATGATACGCCGTCAACGGCGTACAATTCAGAAAGGCTACGGCGTGCGAAGGAACCCGAAGGAAGGCCACGGCGTATGATACGCCGGTACTGTGCGTATACGGGGCGGATCATATGGCGTGATAGGGCATGAATCTGTTCAAGTCGCCGTATTATACGCCGTATGCTTTCTTCAGTACACGGCGTACAATCTCAAAAGCATACGGTGTTCGCTGTCCGGAAGGCTCCTGTTCAACCCTCACGGCATATTATACGCCCCGGTTCCACACAGTAGCACTGGATAATACGGCGCCCAAGTTTTTCAAAATCATCTTCAATCGGCGTTTGATACGGCGCTCCCGGCGGATGATACGGCGTTCCTTTTTCATTTCGACCCGAGTTACATCGTCTCTGTGTAACTCATACGGCGTTACTACGCCGATAGCGGCGGATCGTACGCCGGTCGAATATTCCACGGGCCCACCTGTCATATAAGCGTTCGCTTGTTTGACCTATCGTGTTCACACTTGTGTCTCGGTTGACCGCCCGCCGCCGCTCACACCCAACCCCGCACCCGCGCGCCGCCAATCCGCCGCAGCCGGCCGTTCCTCGCCGCGCCGCCGTCCCCCAG
>CM014278.1:249086-260512 GCA_004135705.1 Alloteropsis semialata
GAAAAGGCCTAGGTTGTGTACTTATGCAGGAAGGCCGTGTCATAGCCTATGCATCTAGGCAGTTGAGGAAGCATGAGAAGAATTATCCTACTCATGATCTGGAATTAGCAGCAGTGGTCCATGCTTTGAAAATCTGGAGACATTATATGCTTGGTAACAAGTGCCAGATTTACACTGACCATAAGAGTCTGAAGTACATATTTACTCAGAAGGATCTCAACTTAAGGCAACGCCGTTGGCTGGAATTGATTAAGGATTATGATTTGGAGATACATTATCATCCTGGTAAAGCCAATGTGGTTGCAGATGCTTTGAGCAGGAAGGGACATGCTAACACACTTCTGACTCATGAGATGCCTGATGAACTGTGCAGAGAATTCCAGAGATTGAATCTTGGATTTGTTGCTCACACTGGAGTTGTTACCATGGAAGTGGAACCAACATTAGAACAGGAAATCAGAAAAGGGCAGCTTGATGATGCTAAGATTAAGGAAATCAAGCAGCATATGGTAGCAGGAAAAGCACCAGGATTTAGGATGGATGAAGAAGGTACACTTTGGCTTGGGGATAGGATGTGTGTGCCTGATAATGAGGCTATGAGACAGTTGATATTAAGGGAGGCACATGACTCCGCTTATTCTATTCATCCTGGAAGTACGAAGATGTATCAAGATTTGAAAGAAAGATATTGGTGGTATGGTATGAAAAGGGATGTAGTAGAATATGTGGCTTTGTGTGACACTTGTCAGAGAGTAAGGCAGAACATCAGAGGCCAGCAGGTTTGCTACAACCATTGAAGATACCTGAATGGAAGTGGGAAGAGATCAGTATGGATTTCATTGTTGGTCTACCGCGTACTCAGTCAGGATTTGACTCCATATGGGTGATAGTGGATCGCTTAACCAAGGTTGCTCATTTCATTCCAGTGAAGACTACTTATACAGGAGCCAGACTAGCTGAGTTGTACTTTGCTAGAATTGTGTACTATCATGGAGTGCCTAAGAAGATTGTGTCAGATAGAGGTACTCAGTTCACATCTAGGTTTTGGCAGCAGTTGCATGAGTCTATGGATACCAGGTTGAATTTTAGCTCAGCATATCATCCTCAGACAGACGGTCAGACTGAGAGGACTAATCAGATACTGGAGGATATGTTGAGAGCTTGTGCATTGAAGTATGGTAGAAGTTGGGATAAGAGTTTGCCTTATGCTGAGTTCTCTTATAACAATAGCTACCAGGCAAGCTTGAAAATGGCCCCTTTTGAAGCTTTGTATGGAAGAAAGTGTAGAACTCCATTGTTTTGGAGTGAGACAGGAGAAAGAAGAGTATTTGGGCCAGACATCATAAAGGATGCAGAAAGGCAAGTTCATATCATCAGAGAGAATTTGAGGACTGCACAGTCTAGACAGAAAAGCTATGCTGATACAAGAAGAAGAGAGTTGACCTTTGAAGTAGGAGATTATGTGTACTTGAAAGTGTCACCAATTAGAGGTTTACGCAGATTTAAAGTCAAGGGAAAGCTTGCACCTCGCTATATTGGACCCTTTAAAGTATTAGAAAGAAGAGGAGAAGTTGCTTATCAGTTAGAGCTGCCAACACAGTTGTTAGATGTGCACAGTGTGTTCCATGTATCACAGCTGAAGAAATGTCTCAGAGTTCCAGAGGAACAATTGCCTTTAGATGAATTGAATGTGCAGGATGACTTGACTTACATAGAATATCCAGTGAAGATATTGGAGACAGCAGAACGAATCACCAGAAGTAAAGTGATCAAGATGTGTAAAGTGCAATGGAGTCACCATGCAGAAGATGAAGCTACTTGGGAAAGAGAAGATGAATTGAAGGCAAATTTCCCCACCTCTTCGCCGATCCATCCGAATCTCGAGGACGAGATTCATTTTAAGGGGGGTAGGTTTGTAACACCCTAATTTTCATCACAAGAAATTTTAGAAACATTTTCTGAGTTGTCTAGGATTTATTTAAGGCATAAATAAATTTCTAGGATTCAATTGGAATAATCTAGGATCTTATCAATTTTAATATCAACAAATAATTATAGTCATAAAAAGTGTATTGTTGCATCATGCTGGTTGCATTATTTATTGTGTTGGCATTTCAAATTTGAATGGAGTTTGTCAAAATTCAAATTTGAATTTGCTATAGTTGAGTGTTTAGTTTTCTAGTAACGTTTAGGCATCAGATAGGTTTCTCTGGGAATTTTTCAGAATTTTTCTGGAATTTATTCCTATTTTCTTAGAGCTAAATCTTTTTCTCAATGCTTCTATGAAGTCTTTCCACGAGCTCTAAATAATTTATTTGGGTTCTTCGTGTCCATATCTATCTCCAAGAATTTTCTTGGTATTTTTGGGATTTTCTGGATATTTTTCGTGCATTAAATATGTGTCCAGCCTTTTTCTGGAATTATTAATGCGCAGAAAATTATTTCCAGAAATTCCAAAAATTGGAAAATCAACTCGAAAATATCTTTATCCCGAACCCTACCTATATATATACTGCCGTGTTCGTCTCGACGCGCTGATTTCAGATCTAAAATCCTTTTCTCGAGTTGACTCTCCAAACTCCGTAGATCTGAAAGTCAAAGTTGGTCTTCGTCGAACTCCGACGAGCTTTTCCGGCGAAACCATTGACTTCCGGCGAAAACCGACACCACCACGGAGTTCCTCTCGTCGAGCTCTACGCCGTGGTGTGGAGGATTGCGCGAATCCGACGTCGTCACCATCGTCTTCACCAACTCCGGCGACCTTCTCTTCAACTCCGGCGAGCTTTTGTGTTGCCGTCAATCATCTTTGGTCGGAGGTGAGCACACCATCACAATCCTCATCCCGTTTCCTATCCGTTTTGATATTCATGCGCGAGTTCCGTTAATCGTAGCTCCGTTTCCAAGATCCGTCTCTTTTTACCGTTCTTACCTGTACATGGTCCTGTGCAGTGCTGCCCCGTCGCCGGTAATCATCAACCCGGCCAATTCTGGCACTGCCGTGCCCCTCCGTCGCTTCGCTGGTGAGCCCCCTCTGAAATCCCACGCGTTTCTCTCCTTTTTCCCCTGCGCGCTCGGCCGAGCAGGGCGTCCTGCCGCGCACCAGAGTTTTCCCGTGGCCAAACAGAGCTGTGAAGCATTCTGTTACGTGAGTTCTGATGCAAGAAAGAAGAAAGAACATTTTACAATCTAGCCCCTGAAGAAGTTTGTAAATAAGTTACAAAGTTATGTGTCTTGCAAATATTCTGGCAAACCTCCTAAATAATCCCTCTTTTTGCACATAAATCCCACCCGAGACTCTTTCATAGCTAACCCTGTTCTTTCATCAATTCGCGAGCACTATTTACTGTGTCTTGAAATTCTTATCAGCTAGTCCTTCTCAGCTATATTTAATTATGACTAGATCCCTGCAATCTTGTTTTAATCATATCTCATCCGTTTTAACTCCGTTTCGAGTGATTCTTTCGCTCACGTGACCCTAAGGACATGATCTACAGCTTTAGACTGTTCTTTTGTACTATTGTTCATATTTAGTGTATCGTTTCTTATTTTGTTGCATTGTTTTCTTGTATGTGCCCCTGTGATGCGTATAGACGGTGCAATATTTGTGGTGTTTAAGATTGTTTGTGGAATTCGAGGAGCAAGATTCTGAAGGCTTGAGCAGTACCCTTTATTATTTGGATTTAAGGCAAGTGTATTCTTGATCATATTTTTCAGTCCTAATAACCAAATGACATGCTCATATTTTATAGTTATGCTATGCTTGCATGCTTTTAATATGATGGGTCCTATGTTAAGGATTGACTAGTTTTATTTATCATTCCTTGTCAAGCCTTGGGTTCATATTTTAATGTTGGGTAGTTGATGCTTAGCTGCTTTAACTTGGGAATGGTTACACTAAGATCTAAGATAATGAATTTGTGCCATCATTTTATTCATGTTCCTATGCATTTTGATAACAAGACCACATGTGTTAATTGGAACATAGAGTGACCACCCAGGAAAACAGTACAACCACAAGGACTAACGGGCTATGGTCTTGGCTAAGTAACTAGAGGATCTCAATGTTGTGTGGAGGCACTGGTTGTTTTGGATGGGGCTGGTTGCTACCGGCAAGGTTTGTGTGCAGAGGCGCGGGAGAGGAAGGTTTTCCTTCTAGAGACCTGCATGGTAAGGGAGCACACACACATTGAGAGATTCTTTGGAAAGGCCTCGCTGTGAAACCCAGTACTTTGTTCACGTGGTGTGAGGGGAGTACATGCCTTTGGCAATGGGAATCACGACTTGTGGTGAAAGTGTACAACCTCTGCAGAGTGTTAAAAACTGATATATCAGCCGTGCTCACGGTCAAGAGCGGCCTGGACCCTCGCATGATAATTTGAACTTGAAGATGAAATAAATTGGATCATTCATGCATTGGATATGGTTATGGTTATGGTATATTTATGCTTAATTGGGTTGGTATACACTTATACCTTAGTAATTATGCTGCTAATTAAAATATGACCAACTAAGTGCTTAAGCTAAATTAAATAGCCAGCTATTCCTTGTTAAGCCTTGCATGTCATTTGCTTTTGCTCTACACTTGCTGAGTACCAACCATAAGTGTACTCAACCTTGCTTTATCTGCGGCTCAGGCTAAGGCAAGAGAGTTTGGTGGAGTATTTTGGAGATTTCTAGGCGTACGTGTTTCCCCAGTCAGCTGCCTGTGGTGAAGTGTTCAAGATCCGCTGCTAGTTATTCGCTTCGCGTGAGTGTAATAATTTATCCAGTATTATTTATGTTTTGCACTGTCTTTTATATCACTGATGAAGTCTCATATGTGTGTAAACTTGATCCTGGCGCACATATGATAGTCATCTGGTTTTGTCCTTAAAACCGGGTGTGACAGTTGCTGAGCCACAATGGCTACATTGAGGAGTGGATCCAAGTCTTCTACTCCACTGTGTGGATCTCCCCGGACCGTGAGTACATGATCTTCATGTTTGAGGGGGAGAAGCACCGGCTTACAGCTCAGCAGATTCGACAGTTCTACGGGTTGGAGGAGTGTGCGTACCGGATTCACGAGCAGGCTCACCCTGGTGCCACTCCTCCCCGCTGCAGCCAGCTTGGGGGTGTCTTTCCTACAGACGAGCAGGTCGCGATACTCTTTGACCCCCCGCTGATCCCTGGCGCCCCTCGAGTTCCAGATGCTATGACTCAGTTGGCCTACGCCCTCCTCCGCACTACTCGAGTCTCACTCCTTCCGAGGTCAGGCTACGGGGAGGCAGTCTCGTCCGTTCAGCAGTGGCTTCTAGCGGCTTTGCTCACTCACACCCGGTTCGACATCGCCGACTTCCTGATCTGTGAGATTCAGGACGTCATCTCTGACGGGTTGCCAGCTGGACGCCGGATGGTCTACGGTCACATTCTTTCTCGGATCTTCTCGACCTACCGACCACCCCGCTTCAGAGAGCTCTACCTGTTGACACCCTCTCGCTACGCCACCTACGGTCCGGCCAAGCCGGATGACCGCCGCCGCGGCCGTAGAGCTATGAGGCAGGCCACAGAGCAGATGGCTCCAGAGCAGCGAGCAGAGGCAGCAGAGGAGGACAGTACCTTAGCTCAGGCAGAGGCTCAGTTACCTCAGTACTTCATGGTCTCCAGTGACAGCTCTGAGGACAGCGACTTCGAGCTTCCGCCGCTCTCGCCTCCTCCTCTTGCTCACGACGCCGAGGCAGGACCTTCAGTTCCACCACCTCCACCGCCTCCGGTTGTCTCAGAGGCCGCAGTGACCCAGCCGACAGAGCTCACAGCCATTCTTCAGTCACTTGCGGCGACTCAGGCAGCCCAGCTCGAGCAGTCCCGTCGCTTAGAGGAGCAGCAGGCTGAGTTGAGGAGACAGCAGGCCCAGCAGCAGGAGTCGTTCCGAGGGAGCAGCTAGCTCTCCAGAACGAGCTCGCTCGTCAGGTGTCCAGGCAGACGGACATGATGAACACGATGATCCAGCAGCAGCAGGCCACCGCTCTTGCCCTTCAGCAGCAGCAGCACACCTCAGCGTTGATGTTCACCTGGCTGCACGGGACGATCGGCACCTTGTACGACCACGCAGGCCTTCCAGCTCCTGTGGTGCCCGATCTCCGGCCCCCAGTCAGTGCTTCTACTCCTCTGCCAGCTTCAGTCGGCGGGTATCAGTTCACTCCTATCTCTACGTTCCGATCTCGCCACTGATCCAGACTGGGCCATTCCCTCGCCCGATCCTCTCCCCAGTGCCAGTACAGCAGCAGCCGCAGCAACAGCAGGAGGATCCCCAGAGCCCGAGCCAGTTCTCAGTTGCTCACCAGCACGCTCCGCGGCCTCTGGGATCTCTGACGGCTCCAGTCAGTTCAGGACTTCTACTCTTCGAGTCGTCACCCCAGCCGACTCTCCCAGTTTCCACCGCTTCAGTTCCACCGGTCACCGCCTCACTCTCTAAGACTCCAGACTCGACTCTTCAGTCGGTGACCGCCCAGATCGAGAGGGAGATGATGGCTGCTGAGGACCCTTCTGCTTCCACGGTGTCTGGACTCCTGACGGCTTCTAGTTCACTTCCAGCCGAGTTCGGGACCGCCGGCACCACTTCCGACTCCGACACCGACGAGGATATCGACACCGAGCAGTACACTACAGCGCCTCGTCGCCCGGAGACTCCTCCCGCCTCTACGCCTCTAGCGCAGGACCCTTGAGGACCTCCTTTTGGTGCTTAGATGCCAAAGGGGGAGATAGATAGGAGGGTTAGAGATAGGGGGAGCTTGGGAGGGAGTGTGTTGCTTCTTCATGCGTTTTTCATGTATGGACATGTTATTTGGATTTTGAGCTTGCTTGTGGTTTGACATGTCTATATACCTTGTGAGTGGTTTGCTTAAGTAATGCTTGTTTAATTATTGTCATTTAATTAACGCATTTACTTTATGCAAATCTTGTGGTTAGTGGACTTGGTAAACCACTCGCCCGTTCCCCGTCTAATTCTCATTCTTACATTTACGTGAGCGAGTGGAATTGGTAAACCACAAGCCCGTTGCGCTTAATTCTATATCTCTATTGGGTGTGTTGTCATCTATCACCAAAAAGGGAGAGATTGAAGCATCTAGGCCATCTTAGATGGCGAGTTTTGGTGATAAATGACAATACCATCTATGTGACTAACATGTGCTATGAAGGTTTTATTCTATATATGTTTAAGTCGCATGGAGAGTATGAAAGGAGGCCCCTCAATTGGACGCAAATCGGATATCTCATGAAGGCTTAGGACTTTTCTAGTTCCAAGTGTCACAAGGAGATGAAGGACACTTGGTTTAGTTAGGTTTTCTAGTTTTCTAGATAGACCGTACTATTAAGGGGGGTTTCTAAGTTAGTAGCTTGATCAAAGCTAGGCATATGCTTGAGTTAGATGCACACATACCAAAACCTAGCCCAAACCATCCCAAATATATCCTAGATCAAGTTTGAAGCCAAGCCAAAACTCAAAGCACTTGAATTGGACGAGTTTTGCATTCTCAGCAGACGGCGTATGATACGCCGGCAACGGCGTACAATTCAGAAAGGCTACGGCGTGCGAAGGAACCCGAAGGAAGGCCATGGCGTATGATACGCCGGTACTGTGCGTATACGGGGCGGATCATACGGCGTGATAGGGCATGAATCTGTTCAAGTCGCCGTATTATACGCCGGTCACGGCGTAGTATCGGCGTACGTGTTACTCAGTAAGCATGTCAAGAGGGTTTCGAGGAAAAGGTGTGCCGCGTTATACGCCGTTAGCGGCGTATAGGTTTTGGCTGAGTCAGCAGGTGACAAGTGGCTTATGACCGTTGGAGTTTATGTACGCCGTATGATACGCCGTGGAAACTTTGTGTACCGGCGGATTATACGCCGTTCATAAGTAGCCGTTGGAAAAGTGTTTCGACCGTTTGAAAAGTGGACGCCGTATTGTACGCCGTGTCACTTTTGTACACGGCGGATTATACGCCGCTCACGGTTTTCAGGGTAGTTGTTGAGTAACGGCTAGTTCTTTGTGTCTAGCCTATATATAACCCCTTGGTCGATTTCCTGGCCGCTCTTTGGACCTCTTACCACCTGATACACCCCTTGAGAGTTGCAAGTCCCAATTCACCCCTCCTCTTGGGTCATCGATCCTTTCAGTCTCGCACATACATAAAGGCAGTCTCACATACATACATAATGTAGTCTCACACATACATAAAGGTAGTCTCACATACATAAATGTAGTCTCACACATACATAAAGGTAGTCTCACATACATAAAGGTAGTCTCGCACATACATAAAGGTAGTCTCACATACATACATAAATGTAGTCTCACACATACATAAAGGTAGTCTCACATACATAAATGTAGTCTCACACATACATAAGTAGTCTCACATGCATAAAGCTAGCCATCCCTAACGACTTTCCCCTTGACACCTTTCCTTTCCCATGGCAATATGTCTTTGGGCAAGTTCTTTTCCACATCATTGATCTTCTTAGTAAAGTCTGTGAATAGATGCATTTCGGCGTATTTATTGTGCTCATCAGGATCGTCCACGCCATCAACTCCGATAATGTGCTGTTTCCCAGAGACAACCACGTGCTTTGTCCTCTTCTTTGGTGGAAGGTTTGAAATCGGATCAGGTAAATAAAAAACTTGTGCTACATTTGAAGCAACAACCCAGGGGTCATCTCGGTAGCCTAGATTTTCGAGGTCAACGGTCGTCAACCCGATCTCATTAAGTTCGTGCTGCTTGATCCACCGGCATCGGAACAGGGCCACTTGTATACCCATTCCATAGTCAAGTTCCCATATATCTTCAATGATGCCAAAGTAATTGATTCTTCGGTTCTTGTCATTGATGGCCTCTATTCGAACCCCGTTGTTTTGGTTCATACAAGTACTATCCTTTGCGTGGGTATAGTATGTGTACCCATTGATGTCGTAAGCTTGCCAAGATGTCACTTGTCTCGATGGCCCCGATGCTAACCTATGAATGGTAACATCATCTATGGTTTCTCCAGTCGGTATGTTTTTGTCCTTCAACCATGTACCCAATCGTTGTTTATGTTGTTTCATGACCCAGTCATTTGAGCGGCCATTTCTCTCCTCTTCAATGATAGCGAAGTGTTCATCAATGTATGGTTCCATCAGCTTTGTAGCCGCTAAGACACTGTAATGCGCTTGACTCACTTCTTTGTAATCTTCATCAATGAATACTTTTCTTCCCTTGGTGCCTTTCCCAGCCAACCTACCCTTGTGGTGAGAATCGGGTCTACCAATCCCTCTCTGTACTTTTAGATACTCTTGACAACACTCGACTACTTCTTCAGTACTATACCCCTCTATCATGGAGCCCTCTGGGTATGCTCGATTATGCACGTATCGGCTTAGGACCGACATGAACCGCTCATAGGACCACATTTCATGCAAGTAGCAAGGGCCCAGTGCCTCGATCTGATGAACCATGTGAATCATGAGATGTGGCATTATACCAAAAAATGCGGGAGGCAAACACATCTCTAGCTGGTTTTGGGTCTCCACCGCGAAATCATGTAGGTCACTCAGCTCTTTCTTGTCAATCATCTTCTGCGAAATCTTTGAAAAGAAATAGCACATGCGGGTGATAGCCATTTTCAAGAACCCTGGCTTTATAGCCCTGATAACAATAGGTAGGAACACTGTCAGCATTACATGACAATCGTGGGCCTTCAAGTGTGTTATTGACAGGTCCTTCATGGACACTAGCTTCTTGACGTTTGCTGAAAACCCAGTCGGAACTTTAACCCCCCTTAGGTAAGTGCATATAGCCCTCCTCTCTTCTGGGGTCAAGTTCCAGCAAGCCGCAGGCAGAGTGCATTTTCCATTGTCCTCCTTTACCGGGTGAAGTTGAGGCTTCACTTTTAGCTGCACCATGTCTTTCCGTGAATTCAGACCATCCTTTGACTTGGCTGTGTCCATGAAGGTACCCGCGAGACTCTCAAAGACATTCTTCTTCAAGTGCATATCATCAATGGCATGGGGAACCTCCAAGTCTGGCCAATATTCAAGATACTGAAAGAAGATCGATTGTTTCTTAAAAGGTACGCCTTCGATAGGAGTTGTACTTCTATCTCTGATCGTCCCATCTTGTTTCTTCTTTCCATAGACGATGCGTATGTTTTTCACCATTCTGTACACATGTTGTCCATTTTGCCGTCTCTCTGGAGGGGGTTCAGTCTCAAGAGTGTTGTCGTAATAATGTACAAACTTTATGCTGCGGTACTTGTGATTTTCCTTTAAGAAGCGCCGGTGCCTCAGATAAACTGTCTTTTTGGATGCATTTAGATACACATATGTAGTACCGTCCAAGCAGACTACGCATGCAGTCTTCCCTGTGATCTGTCCAGACAAAGCGAAAAGCGCAGGATAATCATTGGTAGTAACAAAGATTATGGCTCGACATATGAAGTCCTGCTTTTGGAATGCATCAAACATTGGCACCCCATCTTTCCAAAGCCTCTCGAATTCTTGCATCACAGGCTCAAGAAACACGTCTACGTCAATGCCTGGTTGTTTTGGACCTGAAATGAGACAAGTAAGAAAAAGATACTTTCTCTTCTGACACAGATACGTTGGGATGTTGTACATGGTCAAGATCACTGGCCAAGTGCTGTGGTCACTCATCCTCTCATTGAAGGGATTCATTCCATTAGTGCTCAAGCCAAACCGTACATTCCTTGGGTCAGCGCTGAAGCCTTTGTGCTTCTCATCAAAGCGTTGCCACTGAGTACCATCAGCCGGGTGTGCAATCTTATCACCGTCTACCTTGCGTCCATCATCCCACCATGTCATGAGTGCGGCTTCTTTCGGGTTTAGGAAGATACGCCTCAAGCGGTCGGTCACTGGCAGGTACCACATTACCAAGGCAGGAATTTTTCTTTGCTTTGAATCATGGCCTAATGGAGTGCCCTCTTGGACACTAGCTTCTTGTACCACCTTTTTCCCACCCTTCTTCCTCTTGTTCCCTGTGGAGGCTTCCTCCCCGTTGTAAAGTTCATTGGTCTTGTACCGACTGGCCCCACACCTAGGACATTTATCTAGATCTTTAAACGTGTCACCACGAAAAAGGATACAATGGTTCGGGCATGCATGGATTTTTTCAACACTCATTGTCAATGGACTTACAACCTTCTTTGCTTGGTAGGTGTTGGTGGGAACTAAGTTTGGATTTGGTAGCAACCAGGATAGGAGACGCAGTAGATCATTGAAACTACAGTCCGACCACCCATACTTAGCCTTCAGGATGAGTAGCTCAAGCACAAAACGTAGCAATGTCCAGTGTGTCGGACAACCCTTTTCTTTACCATAGACAGTCTCCTTTGATGCTGCTTTCACCCTCTCTAGGTTTTCAAGACCTTTTGCGCTCTTCAGGATTATTTCT
>CM014278.1:264370-332587 GCA_004135705.1 Alloteropsis semialata
CTCGTGATTTGTAGCTGCAGGATGCGACATGGCAGCCGATGGCGCGTGGAAGGTCAAACGCGAAAGGTTCATGCCGATGAACCAAGGCGGTGAAGGGTGAACGAGTAGGCTTGGACCGAGGGACCCGAAGAGTCCGGGCCGAGTCACTGCGATCCGCATGGTGCATGAAAGAGCAAGAGTACACGGCGTGATGAAGACAGCGTCGATCAAGTCAAGCGGGATGGAGGCATCAAAGGCTTGGCGGAGGCCATACATGTGTCAACATCGATGAGGTCACGTGGCGGCCTAGCTGAGATGGACGGTTTGGGTGGTTTGGGTCTCAAAGCCACCACACAGGCTGGTTTGCCGGTTTGGGCCTCAAAACCGGGGGCGTGTCTGGTGCGGCCAAATGGCGGGATGGAGGGCACGTGGCACCATCACAAAGCTTGATTCGAAGCGAAGCAAAGTTGTGAAGACGGCGTGTCCATCCGGTGCGTCTACAAAAAGTTGGACCATTTTGCCCCTCTGCGGGCGTGTATCTTATTTTTTGCAATAGGGGTAGTTTCATCTTTGGCCACAGACTATATATTGAGTGGCATGGCTAGTTGGAGAGGTGGTTCACTTGCCCCCTTGAAACCCTAGTTCGTTGGCATCTAGCACTTGAGAGAGAAGAGAGGAGAGAGTAGAGAGGAAATGAGCACCTCTTGCCTTTGCTCTTGATTTTGAGATGTAGCCTTGAACTCTTGTGTTTGTATAGGTGAATACCTCGTGATGCTAATGGAAGTTGTTTGAATCCTGAGTTCCAATGTTCCCCTCCTTCTAGTTTTCTTCTCTTGGTATTTTTGCCATTTTCAAAACTATTTTTGGGGTGATTTTTGATCTTGCGATTCGGTGTGTTTTGGGGCGAATTTCTTGGTGGAAATCGAAGCTAGGACATGCCTAACATCACCTAGGGTTATCCCCTTGCAAGATTTGGCACGAGCCCTTCGGATTTTGGATTTCCCCGAAAATCCACTTCTCATGTGTTCTTGAGCGAATCCACGAAATTGAAGGTGATAGCTCGATCTTTTTGTAGGGATCTCTAGGGCGCCATGATGCTACAACTCAAAAATTGTTGGATTTGGATCATGTTTGGGTGGTGTCGAGGTTGTACTCGGCAGATATTTGTCCGGCAAGCACCCCGCTTCGTGCGAAGATTGATCACGATGAACGAACAGAGAGACTCGGGATTTTATACTGGTTCGGGCCCTCGAGATCGAGTAATAACCCTATGTCCAGTTGTTGCTTGTATTATCTCAACGAGTACAGATTACAAATGTAACAAATACTCTCGGGTGGATTGGCTAAGATTGGGAATACCCTCTACGTGCAGGACCTCCCACTATTTATATCCAGGGAGACGTGCTTTACAAGACAAAATAGACCTAAACCTAGTAGGACTCTAACTATTATCGGGCTTTCCTTCTGCGATCTGGCCGTCGTGTCTTGTTCGGGGTCTTCTTTGTTCGGAGTCGGTAGCCGGTAATCCTCATGGTCAGGCACCCGGGTATTATGGCCTCAACAGTAGCCCCCGAACTTATCTTGTTCAGAAAAGGTTGATCCTCAAGTGGCCTTCGGGTGATTTTAGGATATGCAGATATCTCAACCATCACTCTAAAGTGAGATCTGAAAAAGATCCCAAACTCTTGAATGGAATAACCTGCATCTGAATGATAAGGTCAGAGAAAATATCAGCCATAATAATAGTAAATAAAGAATGTTCCATCTTGAAAACTGAAACGCCAAGGGTTGATGTAGCCATGCCCCGTGCATTTAAAACCCACTCCGCACGTCTCCCTAAACTCTGGCAGCGCACGCGGCATAAATTACGGCACTGTTCCAGTTCCTCGATTCTCGCGTGAAGCGTCGCGTCAGGGTCTTTAAATATCGAATCCCTTGGATGGATCTGCACTTGAACCTTCCTTTCCAATCCTTCTCCGTCCCCACACCATGGGAAAGAAAAGAATCAGCCGCAAGTTCAAGTTGCCTCGCCTCCTCTTTGGAGACTCTCCCCACAGCTCCGCCGAACCGCCGTCCAACAAGCCGGAGGACCCGCCGACGACGACACCACCTCCTGCTCCTCCTCAAGCTCCCCTCCTAGCTCTCCCCTGGCATGGGGATGAAGGAGTCGAGGTTGAGCCGCCGGAGGAAACCCCGGCAATGGCGTCTCTGGCTCCCGAGGCCGCTACGTCAAGCATCGCCACCGGGAAGCGTCATGGGCCTCCTTCCCCAGCCCCGGCGTCTCCCATCTCCCTCTCCTCCGACGACGAGCTGGTACAAGGAGAGAGCAGAGCTCAGCCGAAGCCGGAGTCCTCACGCACAGGCGCATCTTCGTCTTCTACTCCGGTCGACACCTCTTCGTCTCCCTGAACCGCGAGCTGATCGGGATCCCGGGAGACGGAGCGCTCATGGACCTCGTCAGTGACTCCGAAGAGGAGGACGCGGAGGAGGCTCCGCCGCCTGGCGCCACACCGCCTTGATCCTCGCCGATGACGTTAGTCGGGCGAGGATCGTTATTTTGAATTTTTAGTTTCAGGATAATTATCGATCCCCTGTGAAATGTACTCCCTTTTGGATTAATGAAAAAATTTCACTTGAGGAATGCAACAATAGCCCATTTTCTGTGTTCGAAAATGTTTGCATTGATCTGTTTATGAAACTGCTTGTCCAGAGAATAAAATCCCTGAACACGAGCTTCTTCCGAACAGACCAACTATTTTTACATGTTCGGGAAATTTGATCCCAATCAAAGATGATCGGGCTATTTCCTCTGAATACACCGAGTGTTCGGTCATTTAAAAATTGGTAGCTTCCTGAGTAAACCATCAATCCCAAATGCATTGTATTTGACTTGCACAGTTTTCGAAACGACACCTGCCGCAGAGAAAGGAAAGAAACTTTTTGACCCAACAATGGCTGCGGATCGCATGGATTGAGGCCGGTTTTCTCGGGGTTCGTGCTCCCCTGTGAAACAATAAAGCCCCCAGGCATAGCCGTCCGGACTCCATTTGGGCCTTCATCTTCCTCACTTGCATCTGCAAACGCTCGCCATTCCGCACCCGTTCTCTGCCCTTCATCCTTTTGCTCCTCCAACCAATCGAACCAGCCTTTCGCTACCATGGCATCCTCGCACCAGTCCTCATCCAGTGATGAGTTGTCGGGGGATCAGAGCAGCGCCACCGCCGGGCAAGAGATGCGCAGCGGATCCACGATTTGCACCATGGACAAGTACTGGGATAAATCTACCACCACAGCGAAACAGCTGCAACAGCTGGAGAACCTTGGATTGCTCCCAGACACCACCATCTTTCCTCGTTGCCATGCCAAAGGTCAGGTTTATCCGACCCCCGTCACTCTTGAGTTGGTGGCCTTCTTGGAGTTCTTTCATTGTGGATTTGGGGTCTATCCGTCGGATTTCTTCCACAGCATCTGCGACTTTTACTAGATTGAGCTTGTGCACATCAAGCCAGGCGCTATAACTATGCTTAGCGTCTTTGCCTTTCTGTGCGAAGCCTGGTTAGGGATTAAGCCATCATTGCTGCTGTGGAGATATTTTTATGCTCCTTCATTTTACAAAAATCAACGTCTTTGCCTTTCTGTGCGAAGCCTGGTTAGGGGTTAAGCCATCATTGCTACTGTGGAGATATTTTTATACCCCTGCATTTTACAAAAATCAACTCATGATCGGGTCAATCGGGTTTTCCTTGAGAGATCGGGATATCTATATCCCCTTTCCAATGAAAGATTCCTGGAAAGGTTATGAGCGTCATTGGTTTTACATCACCCTTCCCCAAGCCTCAGTAGCAAAAGGGAAGCATTTGATGCCCTATCTCAAGGAAGAAACCAAAGCCCTGCCGAGAATTACTTCTGAGATGCAAAAGCATATCGATCAGATCTTGGAACTCCGTGACGCCGGCCTGATAGCGGTTCATGTAGCAGAGATTTTCATTAGATGGAGATTCATCCAGCACATGACTCATGACCGCTATGCCTGGACGTTCAAGGGTGACAATGACCCGAACAGAATGAAGCCAGATGGTAAGCCCTTGTCTTTCTATTCGGTAACTTTTCTGAGTTTGTTCGGTCATTTGAGATATCATGACTCTTAACTAACAGTTGTCCCAGAAACGGAAGTGGCCGCTCGCCTGAAGAAAATGCTGGGTGCCGATATCCCGGACTAGGCAGGCGTCCCAGCACCTGTAGTGCTGACAACCCTCCTCCAGAGGTAAACTGGCTCTCAGAAAATTTTCCTTCTTTCTTAATGTTCATATGATATAATTCCTTTTCCCGAACAGGCCCCACCTGTCGTCAATGCTCCCGCTCAGAGCGGAGCCATCAATGTTGAGGAGGAGGCAGAGCCGCCCGTTGATCAAGGCGCCAAGACCCCGACCACCGAACAGCCCGAACCATCGCCTGCTGCGGAGCAAAAGAACCCGAGTAGCCCCAAGGCGATCGTTCCCCAAACCTACAAGCGCTCTGGCAGCGTGAGCGTGGAGAGGCCGACTCCAGGTTCGGGATCTCTTGGTGTGCCTGAAACTAGGGAGCTGCTGCCCGGTCGTGATCCACCCCGTCCTGATGACCAGGTATCAAGCATGATCGTATTCGGGCATTTATTTGCAGCCTTTGATCGCATAACCAAAGCTAAACGCGTTCGGGAGATTTCTCGTCAGGAAACTCGACCAACCCCACCGCCGTCAAAGCCTCCCTCTGGTGCCAAGAGATTCAAAGTCAGACTCCCGATGTCCGAGTAAGAGCTCTGACTTATTTGGTTTTGCTTGATTGCTTCTCTCAGGGAGAACATTTTTAACTGTTTTGTCTATTCGGGAACTCAGGCCTTCCAAGCCTGCCGCTTCTCCTCCCACCAGGCCATCAGAAAAAGAGAAAACTCCCGAGCCTGGCTCAGCAGCTCAGCCCGATGGTGCAGAGAAGAGCGCAGAGGCCTCGAGACCTGCCCCGACACCCTTGGGCCCGATCATTTCTTCTCTCTCTGCAGCAGTAGAGCAATGGCATTCGCTAGATGCTCGTGCCTCTGCTGCGGAAGCGTCTATGACCAGACTGGAGACCCAAGTTGCCATTCTCCAGTCCGAGAAAGAAGGTATTTGTCTTATGTTACCATGTCTGTTTTTGGTCCTTATCCATGAATTTTTGTTTACGTACTGCCTATGATTCTGTATCCAACTCCAAGAGCATTGAGGTGCTCGAGAAGAAAAACTCGGATCTGGAAGGCAGGCTCGCTGTTTGGGACAAAGACGTTGCTGATCTCACCGCCCGCCTTGATGCTTCAGAAAAGCGCAGCTCGTCCTTGGAGACCAGGCTCATGGAGGGTGCGCGTGTTACTGCAGCGCACACCGTTGGGGCCCTGAAAAGCCATATTCTCGACCTCAATGCCTCAATGCTCTCCAAAGGCTTCAAATGTTCGGCGGCGGATGCTGAGGTACTGTTTAACAGTCTCGCCCCAGTGGTGGAACCTTTTGTTAAGAAACTTGATCTCCATCTGAGCGATTCCGAAGACTCGTCCTAAACTTTGTGCTTGGTTCCTGTAATAGGGCAAAACTTGAAGGTTTAGTCATGCAACTTTGCGAAACATATGCTTGCATGTTTTTGCTTAAGTCTTTTGAGTTGATCGAGCATTTTGTGGAACTTTTTAATTGATAGCTCTGTCATGGCCAAAGGTCCCGTTATCATAAGCTATTTTGGAATTGTTTAGTCGCTGAGGCACGAGCAGCCTTCTGAACTATGTAATTCCTTGTAGTCACAATGTTCGGTATCTTAGCGCAACCTAGCTTTCTTGATTTAAAAAACCCGATTCTTGCATGGTAGTAGTACCATAGTAGCCCCCGGGCTCTTTTGTAGCATGTAAGCATGTTAGAAAAGAGTCTAGAAGTACTGACCACAAGAATTTCCAGATCATCTGGGGAGCCCCCGAGCGTTGCGCTTGGGACGCGTAGAATAGATCTGAAAAAACTTTCAGCGTGGTAGTCCCCGGCTCTTTGTTAGTATATGCAGTATGGTAACAAAGAGTAGAAACAGAATAGAAAAATAACACCCAGCCCCCGAGCATAAAAGCGAGGGTGAGTAAAGTGTATAGAACTTATCTTTTTTTTCTGTTGGCGCTGAATGTGACACGGATGAGGGCTTTATCTGCCAAACTTGCTGGACAGGCTTGAACTTTCTTGATTACCTTTGTTTAGGTGTAAAATCTGTGTAGTTGATCCAAGTTCCACGTGTTTGGCAGTTTATCTCCATCTATCTCCGCGATCCTGTAGGCTCCTGGTCATGCGATGTCTACTACGATGTAAGGCCCTTGGCATGGAGAGGACAATTTGTTTTTGTCCTTGGTGTGTTGATCCAATTTGAGCACCATGTTGCCAATGCATAGGCTTCTCTTGCGAACGTTATAATATTGTCGCAACTTTTGCTGATACTGGGCCACCCTGAAAGCGGCTGCGTCGCGAGCGTCCTCAAGGAGGATTAGCTCATCGGTGCATCTGTCAGGCACTTCAGTCTCTAAAAACATTGCCACGCGTGGGGCTTGTAGTTGGATATCAGATGGTAGAATTGCCTCGGCTCCATACACCAAGAAGAAAGGTGTTTCGCCTGTTGCTCAGTTCATGGTGGTCCTCATCGACCATAGTACTGTGGGAACTTCATGAATCCATTGCTTATCGTAAGCTTGCAATCTGTTGAAGATCCTCTTCTTGATGCCTTGGAGCATGATACCATTTGCACGCTCTACTTGCCCTTTCGTTTTCGGGTGATTTACCGATGACCGATCATGCCTGATCTCATGGTCGTAACAGAAATCAGAGAACTTTTTGCTTTTAAACGGTGTTCCATTATCAGAGATTATCCTGTTCGGGACACCGAATCGTACGACAATACTCTGTAGGAATTTCACAACAGCCTCTTTTGTAATTTTTTGAACTGGCTCGACTTCAACCCATTTTGTAAATGTGTCGATGCCGACGAACAGAAATCTGCATCCCCCATAGCCCTTGGAAAAGGCCCGAGGATATCTATTCCCCATGTGGCAAAGGGCCATGACAGTGGAATAGTGTTTAAAGCTTGCACAGGTTTAGTTTCTTTCCGTGCAAAGAATTGGCATGCCTCACACTTCTTAACTAACTCGCTTGCGTCTTGAAGAGCTGTAGGCCAGTAGAAGCTCTGTCGGAATGCTTTCCCTGCTAGATATTGGGGAGAAGCGTGAGATCCACAGATTCCTCCATGAATATCGTGGAGCAAGCTAATGCCCTCGGCCCGTGTGATGCATTTGATGAGCATTCCATTGCGGGTTAGCTTGTATAACCGTCCGTCAACCAATTGATAGTTCTTGGCTTTACGATGGATTTTCTCCAATGTCGCATCATCGTCGGGTATAGCTTGGTTTGTGAGGTACGCCCGGATTGAATTCATTCAGTTCTCCTCGTTTCCAACTAGAGCGGCAGCTCGAGCCGTATCGACCAACATAGACTCCTTGACGGATTCGTTGGTTGTAGATACTGTTCCCTTGGCAGGCACAGTTTTTGGGTTCGGTAGTGAAACCGACACAGATGGTTTAGTAAGAACTTCAAGTAACACGTTATCTGGAAGCCGTGTGTGCTCGGCAGCTACCTTTGCTAGCTTATCTGCGTCGCTGTTGAATTCTCTTTTTACGTGTCGTACTTCAAGCCCATCAAATTTGCTCTCCATCCTCCTGTATGCTTCCAAGTATTTGGCCATGACATCGCTCCGTGCATTGTACTCTTTCACAACCTGCTTTGCAGCTAACTCAGAATCCCCTTTCATGAGCAGCCTCTTAACGCCTAGAGATGCAGCTATGCAGTGTCCTATTAAAAGCCCCTCATACTCGACAACATTATTAGTAGGGGTTGGATCAGCTAAATTGATTTGTAGTGCGTACCTGATGACATCATTGTGCGGAGAAATCAGGACCACCCCAGCCCCCACGCCTGCTCGGCAAAACGCTCTGTCATAGAATATGGTCCAGTGTTCGGGGTTTTGGGCAGTCTCTTTGGGTTCAGGATTAGTCCACTCTGCGATGAAATCTGCCAGAGCCTGCGACTTGATGGCAGTTTTGAGTATGAATTCAACGTCGTAAGCCCCCAGCTCCACAGACCATTGTGCAATCCTACCCACAGCATCCTGATTATGTAAAATGGTGCCTAGGGGATAGGTTGACACGACCTTGATCTTGTGGCTCAGAAAATAATGCTTGAGTTTTCTGGAAGTCATTAGCACAACATATATCAATTTCTGAATCTGAGGGTACCTTGTTTTTGTGTCATGTAGCACCTCGCTCACAAAGTAAACAGGGTGTTGTGTTGTTGACTTTTCCGTTGGTCTCTCGACCACCAGAACAGTACTAACAACAGTTGGTGTTGCTGCAACGTATAACAGCATCTCTTCTTTTGGCTGCGGCGGGGCCAGTATGGGCATTTTCCGTAGGTATTGCTTGAATGCCTAGAACACCTCTTCTGCTTCTGCCGACCATTCAAAGTGATCAGTTTTACACAACAGTTTATAAAATGGCATACCTCATTCGCCTGACTTGGAGACGAATCGACTCAGGGACGCCATCATTCCCGCCAACTTCTGGACCTCGTGGCGGCTGCATGGAGACTTCATGTCGTCGAGTGCCTTGATCTTGTGTGGATTTGCCTCTATACCTCGCTGGGAAACAAGGTAACCGAGGAGCTTACCCGATGATACACCAAAGGTGCATTTGGCGGGGTTGAGCATCATCCTATTTTTATGCAAATTGTTGAATGTCTCGGTTAAATCAGCGATTAGGTCACCCTTTAACTTACTTTTTACAACGATGTCATCTATGTATGCTTCCACATTACGGCCAATCTGGCCCTCGAGAACAATGTGAATATATTTTTGATAAGTGCGACCTGCGTCTTTCAGACCAAAAGGCATCTTTATATAACAATAAACACCGAACGAAGTTACAAATGCAGTTTTTTCCTCATCATCAATGCACATGCTGATTTGGTGATACCCCGAATAGGCATCCAGAAAACAAAGCAGCTCGCATCCAGAGGTTGAATCTACAATTTGATCTATCCTAGGTAATGGATACTCATCCTTCGAGCAAGCTTTATTCAGATCGGTGTAGTCCACGCACATCCTCCACGTTCCATTGGGCTTCTTCACCATGACTGGGTTTGCCAGCCACTCCGGGAAAGGGACCTCTCAAACGAATCTAGCTTTAAGTAGTCAGTTGATCTCTTCGTTAATGGTGTCTCGCTTCTCCGGGGTATATCTCCTTTGCTTTTGCTTGACTGGTCGGACGCCAGTTCGTATGCCAAGCTTGTGCTCGATTACCTCCCTAGGGATCCCGGGCATGTCAGACGGTTCCCAAGCGAACACATCCGTGTTTGCCCGGAGGAAAGCAATGAGATCGAGTTCCTATTTTTCGCCCAGACTAGAATCCACCTGGGTGGTCTTGGTCGGGTCTGCCTCATCAAGGGCCACCGACTTCATGCCCGGCTCGGAGCGCTTTGCCGCTGGCAGGCTTGGTGAAGCGGCAGCTGGTGACTCACCTGCTTCCTATGATGGCGTCCCCTTGAGCGGGGTCTGGTCCACCATAGTCTGCTTCTCGGCGACGCCGTCATCGGTCTCTTTGTCCCCTGTGAGCGCCGGAACGGGTACTTCTTTCCCCTTGGCCTTTGTTAGGTCCTCCGCTGCTCGGGAGGTTTCTGCGACTGCTGCCTTTGCGGTAGTGGTCGGCAGATTCTTGGTCTTTTTCTTGGCGGGTTCGGCAGGCTTGGCTGGTTCCTGCTCGTCTCCCTTGATCATGTCCAGGGTCTTCATGTCACACTGGACTGCGTCTTTGCCCATTGGCCCCGGGATCTTGATCATGGAGTAAGCAAAATGGGCTGCCGCCATGAATTTCTTCAGGAATGGTCTGCCCAAGATGCAGTTGTAGGCTGATGTGATATCAGCCACCTCAAAGGTGAGGAACTCTGATCGGATGTTTTTCCCCTCCGTGAGGGTCACCTGCAGATCGATCCTCCCTAAGGGAAAGGCTTGGATGCCTGGTATGACCCCATAGAAAGGCTTCTCCACTGGGGAAAAAGACCTCCTCGGGATTCCAAGTTCGTCAAAGCGTTGAAGAACAGTAAGTTGAGGGCGCTTCCATTGTCAATCAGGGTTCGCCCGATCTTGCGGGACCCGATCCAGGGCTTGATGCACAGGGGAAGCAGTGGCCCATTGTACAACGTCTCAGGGTGATCCCTTTTATCGAAAGTGATTGGGACTTCAGACCACCTCAATGGCTGCATGTCGGGTTCGGTGCTTGCTATCTGCCTCTCGACCAGCTTCAGCTGGGATTTGGAGGTTCGGGTAGAATGGCCACCGAAAATTGTGGCGATCTCCAGGTCTTCGGGAAGTTCTGGTTCATCGTCACAATCGATGTAATTTGCCTACCGAGGGTTATGAGCGGCCTGGTCACGTGGAGCCCCCTCCTGCTGGCTCCCCTCCTCCTCCTCCTGCTTCTTGTACACCATGCAGTCCACAAAATGATGCTTTGTTGACCAGTGAATCGGGCAGTACATCGGGAGGTCGGTAGGCTTGCCTTGGCGCCTGTACGGGGCTTTGTTATCCACGGCCATGATTTCTTCACCCTTTGACTTGCGCTTCTTGTTCTTGTGCTTATTCTTCTTCTTGCCTCCCCAGATGGCTGGCTTTGTTCGGGCTTTCCTTGGACCCGGGCTCGGGCGTCCGCCATCTTGGCGGTCTCCTCCAGGATCCCGTAGAGCTCAGCCACCATCTTCGGGTTCTTCTTGTCAAGCTCCTCCGCCGTCCGCTCATCCTTGCAGCCCTGATTAAAGGCCACAATCACCCGATCGTCCACCATGTCGGGGATGGTGTTACAGGTGTCGCTGAACCGGCGGATGTAGTCCCGTAGAGATTCTCCAGGCTTCTGCACATAGTTGAGCAGATCTCCTTCGTGCCTGGGGCGTTTGTAGGTGCCTTGGAAGTTGGCTTCAAACGTCTCCCGGAGATGACCCCATGACTTGATGCTAGCCTCGGGCAGGTTCATGAGCCACGTTCGGGCTGATCCCTGCAGGGCCGTCGGCAAGTAATTAGCCTTGGCATAGTCGTCTCCTCCGGTGGCATCGATGATCGTTGAATAGATCTGAATCCACTCGCGAGGGTTGGTTGTTCCATCATACTTCTCAATGTTAGTAGGACGGAACTTTTTCGGCCACCTGACCTTGCGTAGGCCCGGAGAGTACGCGAGGCACCCCCAAGTGCCTGTTCGTAGTCTTGTGGCGATGAGTCCGGATGGGACCGGTAGTAGCCCTCACGTGCTCGGTACACTACAAGATATTTGTGGCTTTTTGACGTTCTATTATGTCATAATATATGAAATTTATGTCACAATTTGAGATTTGTGACATTCAGGTGACAAAAATACAAACGTCAAAAAGCCACCGTCATAAAATGGCATTGTGACATTTGTATGGTTCAATGTCATAAGTGTATGACATTAGTTTTGGTGTCATAAAATTCTATGACATTTATTTTTCGTCATAAGTCGTGCACCATGCCACATGGACAGATGACATGGCGCTGACATGGTAGGGTAAAAAATGTCATAAAACTAAAATAAGGCCTGTTAAGGCCCATATCGCAGGCAGGCTTATAGCAGGCCAGATATGGATCGTGAGGCCCATATGGCCCATATAATTTGTACTTTTTGGCCCATTTATCTTTCATTATTTTTTATCACAATTATGCCCATTTTTCTTTCTATCAACCTATTTACAAAAGAAATCGCATGGCCCATTTATAAAATTATAGAAAATGCAAATCAATATAATAAATTCACATTCAAGTTCACATGAACATTTTTCTTTCTATAAACATGTTTGTACAAGCACTCACCACTCACTCACACCATAACATTCTATACAACTCCAGAATACACACAAAATAGACATTCAAAATTCAAAACAAAACTAAGTCCAGTTTCTCCGCTGTACAGATCCGGCATTACCCTCTCCATATCGACCCTGCACAGAAAGATTTATCAGTGAAAATAGATAAAAACTGGTGGGTGACCAAAAGAATTTTGCTAAAAAATAAATTAGGAGTTTCAATGCATCATTAGCCATGGATTTGTGTAGATAAAAATAGATAAAAACCAGCAGCTAATTGAATAAAGTATGGAGATGAAGGTCATGACTACTTGACTTTATCTAACTTCTGCTTACTTGTGGGTCCAAATGTGCAGCAAGCATATAGGTACATATTCTAAGACTAATAAGCAAAATAAGAGTTCTTATATCTAGAAATAAGCATAAATCAGTTAGTGAGTTGAGTATCCACAATTTCACAACTATGCAAGAGCAAGACTATGTACTGCTACTTTCCAAATGGAGCAGTGTGCAGACTAATATTAATACAGCATCAGATTAGTCTAACTTAAGTACTAATCTGGAACATCTCACAATAGTTCAGGCAGATAAGTGGGTTCTCCATGACCATGTTGGAGATAGGCAGACGAAAAAGTTCATTTTTCTACTATGAACTCAAAGAGCTCGACCACAGTAAATCATTCTGAACTCAGAACTATGTTGCTAGCCACCATCTATAGAATGTACATTCAGAACTCGTGATTACAGACCACATTACTGATTACTACAACCTTTTTACTTGTTGCAGATCGACCTGAGCACTTTACTGTAATTAGCTTGCCTTGAAACAGAGGAAATGGCTATTGAAAGCATAACATTCAGTTAAGGATAGCTCAGAACCAATGGTGCAGCCAATGGCTATTGAAACAAAGGAAATGACTACTGAAAGCATAATGACAAGTGAATAAAATACAGGGAAATACTTTTTTACTTTGGCTGTCATCCAACAACAATGACAAGTGAATGAAATACAGGGAAAAATAAGATTAGGGAAGAATTTCCATACAATATAACCTGACTTGATATTTAAAAATATTAACCAGGCAAGAATATCTACCAACACACTGCTTTTGTACATGCATGTCCTACTGAGCTTATGTGCATAGCAGATTGCAACATAATACTTGCTTGCAAGAAAAACTAACCAGCAAGAATTCCACCGAGAAGCTAAGACAGCACACGACAATGATTGCTTAATGTAGAGTGAAAGGGACGCTTCTCAAAGTCGTCACTGCCGCCATGTTTCCTCGGCCAGCAAGATCCACCACCGAGTTGGGCAGCAAGAGGCACCGGCCAGAAGAGGTGTCCCTGCCTACTGCTGGAGCTGGAGATAGGGACGTGATGGCCTGCCGCTCATAGACCTGCAATAGCGGCTTCGTCTTAGTGGTGATAGCAAACTGAGAGAAAGGAGAGGGAAAGGGGAGGCTTCTGGACCTGCAACAGCGCATCTCGTATCCGGGCCACCCGCATCTCGATCTGCCCCTCCGGCGTGGATGAGATCAGGCAGCACCATCACCGCCGCCCTGGCCGGCGCGGATGGCACCGGCAGCACTCTGCCTGGCGAATTCGCGAACCTGCGCTTGAGCTCGTGCACGAAGGGGCACCGAAGAGGCTAGGGTTGGGGCTCCGGTCGCACTCGCCCGTGCGGGGATGGGGACCGGAGGTGAAGGAGGAGGCCGGGGAGGAGGCGGCCGAGGCGATGGGGGCGCGGCCAGACGGCCAGAGGTGAAGGCGGCGGTGGAGGGGAGGATGGGGTGCGGCTGGGTGAGGGGTATGCGGTTGGAGGTAGGGTTTGGACTGGGAAGTGCATTATATACCAAGAAAACACGATCAGAACCATCGGATCGACGATCGACGGCCGTAAAGAGTTGGGCTATTTGGGCCGACATGGGCTTCTCTGCTTATCGTTTTTCTTTTTCTTTTTTCTTTTTATTGCACCATTGGGAAGTAACACACAAAAAAAATTGTCTTATATACATCATTGTATTTTTTATATACAATATACTACACATAAGTTGTTATTTAGAAGTTACAATAATTAACTGACTCATTTACTATTTTCAACAGTTTAAATGAATTTCTACAGGTTTATTGAAAATAATTAAATTTGAACTACATGTATCTCAAATAATATTTACAAAATTCCTCAAAATTATATTTCAAGTATATTTGTTCTATTGTAGCTCATATCCTGAAAATAGATGAAAATTTCAAAAGTTTGTTAGGCATAATTCAAACTTCTTCTTGCAACCTTATCATAAAATAATGACAATAAAACTTAAAACTTCTCCGAAAATTCTGAAAATTGACGTGGAATCATTTTATGGATGTTTAAACTTGACATAAAACTTTCATTAGGTTTCACAAAAAAATGTGTATACATTGTTCACAAATTGACACAACTCTCACATAGTTTCCTACAGTTGAAATCAAATTTTGAGATTCGAACAACTATTAACATGATCGAACTCATATGCACCTCAATTTTGGACACCATGTCATGTTGGCCATAACATTAGAAAATATTAAGTTATATTAGCAATTATGTTGAAATAATATTTAAAATTAATTATGTTGGCCTAGAGATACATGAATATTTCATTTGTTTGCTAGGTATAATTCAACCTTGCATCTCATGATTGCATCAAAAAATTGTAAATAATATTTAAAATTAACTAGGAAATTCTACATGGCATGTGGCATGCTGTGTGCAAGTTTGGTGCCATTTCGAATCATTTCAGAGGTAGAACCAGTTCAACCTGCATTTATTCTACGCTGGCGCACGGAAATTCATTTAAATCGCAGAAAGTATCAAACCATCTCTGGAAAATCTGAAACCTGGCAATCCCTACACGCGTGGCACGTGGAAGCTTGAGAAAAAGTTTGAGGACAATACGACACTTGGATGTTAGGGCCCTCACCTTTTTTCTGGTCTTTCCTAATCGATTTAGGGTTGAATCGATTTTTGCTCTATTTATGAAATAAAATTAAAGAATTTGTTTTCAAAAATAAATATTTAAAAACTTGGTTATAAAATATTTTAGGTGATTTACAAAACTTTACAAAATTTGAAGAAACTCAAAATGATTTAAAATTGGAATTCAAAAAGTTTTGAAAACAAAAGAAAAAAAGAAAACAATATCTCCCTCCCTCCCTCACTTAGCCAGCCCGGCCCACTTCCCACTCCCCTTCCCCTCCTTCCCACCACCTTGGGCGAACAGGCCAGGCCCAACCTGGGCCTTGCGCCCCTCCTTTGGGCCGAATCGACTTGGCCCAGGGAGAGGGAGAGAGAGCGCCCCATTTTTATTTTATTTTTTATTTTCTATACATACATATATGTATTTGTATATATAGTAACACAAATATATATGTATATATATTCATTTTTCTCTCTCCACTTCCCTTTTCTATATATATCTTTTTCACATCAAAATTAAATTAACGTTAGAAAAAATACACACTACATCATTTTTATTTCCCTTATTTTATTTATTTTTAATTTATTTCCTTTTTATTTTTCATACAAACATACATATATGTATTTATATATATATAGTTACACAAATATATATATGTATATATATTCATTTTTATCTCCCCACTTTCCTTATATACATACAATATCTCTTTTTCACCTCAAAATTAAATTAAGGTTAGAAAAAGATACACACTATATCATTTTTTTATTTCCCTTTTTAAAATTAGATTAAGGTTAGAACTTGTTCATATGCACACATTTTAATTGTTGTTTTTTATGACACACAATTTGTGTCAAAATTTGATGGCATTTGTACATTATGACACAAAATTTGTGTCAAACATTGATGGTATTTGTACATTAGCTTTTGTGACACAGAAAATGCCTCCATGACACAGAAAATAACGTCACTAGATGGAATCAGACTAGCTGTGCGACATTTTTTGTGACATACAACTTTTTATTGTCACTAGGTCAGAATGCCAAAGACAGAATGTCACAAAATGAATGATATAATGACGTTCTGACCTTTGTCATATTAAATACATCAAAAAGCTACCAATCTCTTGTAGTGGTAATCTCAATTGTAGTTGAGAGTTTCCCGAGGGTCGCGATTGCGACGGTTACGTTCGAGCTGCGGCCTCATGTCGCGCCCCTCATGTGGGCGATAGCGGGGTTGTCCGTTAACAGATCGGGAGCGAACCGGCTGGGGTTCACCAGGCCTGTTTGACGGAGCTTGTGGTGCGGCAGCGGCGGCCTCAAGGCGCTGCTTGGCCTTGTCCGCTGCTTCCCAAGCCTTCTTGGCGATGGTGGCCATCGGGGTTCCCTCGGCCATTGCCTCCATCGTCTCCAAGAGGGTTCGGATTTGCAGGTTGTCCTATTCGACTGCCCAGAAGTCATTATTGAGATTTCAGGGAGCCAGCGAGGACGGGGCCTGCTCTGTACGGGTTTTAGCCGTATGAAGAGTCGGCACGCTGCTGAAACACGGAGGAGGCACGGGCCTACGTGAGCTGGATGACTCGGCGGCGGCCTCTGTCCTGTTTGCAGTAAGCACGTGGATGCGGCGGTGTTTGGGTTGTTCCGATCCATTGCTAGATCCACTGTAGTCAAAATCCAACTATGCAGTGTGATCGGCAATGTCCTCGGAAGTCGGATTCGCGAAGGTGGCGAAAACTTCCCGACCGGCGCATGTGAGATCGGGATCATGGATCCCTGTCAGCTTGAGCTCGTAATCGCCTTGGTGCTCGACGGATCTCCCGTGTAGGCACTAGATGGCTCGGAGCGTAGAGATCAGAAGTGGAGATAGAACTCCTGATGGCTTCCGACTTGACGGAACTGGGCATGCAGGGCATCGATGAACTCGACGCGTCGGCGAACCAGACTCCGTTGATGATCGGCATGATCTTTCTTCACGCAAAGGCCCCCTAACTGTCGAGGTTGTACTCGGCAGATATTTGTCCGGCAAGCACCCCGCTTTGTGCGAAGATTGATCACGGTGAACGAATAGAGAGACTCGACATTTTATACTGGTTCGGGCCCTCGAGATCGAGTAATAACCCTACGTCCAGTTGTTTCTTGTATTATCTGGGCGAGTACAGATTACAATGATGTAACAAATACTCTCAGGTGGATTGGCTAAGATTGAGAATACCCTCTACGTGCAGGACCCCCACTATTTATATCCAGGGAGACGTGCCTTACAAGACAAAACAGACCTAAACCTAGGGACTCTTAACTTTCATCGGGCTTTTCTTCTGCGATCTGGCCATCATGTCTTGTTCGGAGTCTTCTTTATTTGGAGTCGGTAGCCGGTAATCCTCATGGTCGGGCACCCGGGTATCATGGCCTCAACAAGTGGTTTTCAAGGTTTGGATTTTGAGGATGTTCTTGAGTTATTCATCTCTTGTTCTTAACTCTTCCAAGATCCACGAAATCCAAGTGAAGTCTTGATATTTTTGTAGAGATCTTTTGGACAAAGACTCACTATGTTGTTGTAAAGCTATGGCACAAATTTCGTGAGATTTGGAGGTCGTTTGATCCTCTTTTGGAGAGATGACTTTATTTGCGGGCTGTTTTTTTTTTGACTCAGGTGAGCCAGGTCGGACTCAAGTGACCTGGATTTTCTAGAATTATTTCCCACGAGACAGTGAGCTTAACCTGGCTCAGCCAGGTTGGACCAAGATGAGCCAAGTTGGGACCAGGTGAGCCAGATCCAACCCAAGTGAGCCAAGTTGGCCTAGGTGACCTGGAGATATTTGTTAGGAGACAGAGAGCTCGACCTAGCTGAGCCAAGTCTAGTCCAGGTGACCTGGGTTCTACAGAGATCTTCTTTGGCTTTGGTTTCTTGCCAAATTTGTTTGTGTTTGCTTCCGTTAGCCTCTTGGGCTATATCTAGCATGATCCCTAGCTTGATCCAATAGCTCCTCTATAGCTACATAGATTTGATGTACCTAGAAAATTTAGGGTTTTCTAATATTCTCGACGAGAATTTGTGAGACTTCTATTCACCTCCCTCTAATCGCCGTCCCGGTCCTTCAAGCTGCGTCTCATCTTGAAGGTTTCATAGCTAGCTGGATATCACGAGCTGCTGCTTGGTGTGAGCTTGCAGCAGCCGGCGACAAAGTAGTGGGTGCCTGCTTGTTCCCTGATGCTGCACATTCCTGCCACTACATTCAATGTCCATTTTCCCTTCCATTTGCAGCCTTGTGTATGCTCGTCCTACTCTTGGCATGGATGGTGCAAAATGGTGGGAGGGACACGCCGGATTCCTAATTCCTAAATGGCTGAGAAGGAGGTGTTTTGTTGTGCTGCCCATTGATTTTACAAACTAAAATAATGGACGGACTCGTGGAAGCATCTCTTGGCAGTTTATAGGGAAGCATCTCTTGGCAAAGGGCCAATTTGTTGGAAGAGAAAAGAATGGTCTTCAATCAAAATCTTTCGGTAGAATCTCAACCACCAGTACCAACGCATCAATGTCAAACACGTGTCAGAGCAGAGAGTTCTGGAATTAATCATTTTTATACCTGAAGGAGCTGACAATTCCGAAAATAAAATACTACAGTTGCTTAACAGAATAACTCATCATTTATAATTGGTGGTACATATCGATATACAACATGTTAGTATATATTGGCGCATTAAGGGGAGCAGCAAGAGTGACACATGCAGGTTGCAGTGATGTCTTTTGATTCGAAAAGTGTACATTATTAAGAGATAAGCTACACCTACACATGCATTGATTAACTACGTACATACAAGCAGGCCGTAAGAAAACTGTGAAAGTAAAGCAATGACCCGCGACATGGAAGTCCTGTTCAACGCAACAGTTTGCTTCTTAATCTATGTCTCCAATGCATAGTTTGATGGTGTGATTTCATAGGCTTCATTTAGCATTTAATTTTTTGACTCATTAAGAGTAAGTACCCTGTGTATATGTCACTACGGGAAACCCGGGGTTTGCCGAGTGTCCCAAACACTCGGCAAAGGCCGAAATACACTCGGCAAACGCTTTGCCGAGTGTTACACTCGGCAAACAGCACTCGGTAACCCGGGACTCGGCAAAGAGCTGTTTGCCGAGTGTATTTTTTCGGGCACTCGGCAAACCCTTTGCCGAGTGCTATTTGACACTCGGCAAACAGCCGGTTTCCTGAGCACAAAAAAACCGAAAACAAATAGCAAAAAAATTTATTTAAATGTGGGAAGGCACCCAACCACCCAAGCCATTTTTCGCGGAAAATTCGCGCGCTACGCGGTCGGCGGGATTCAAACCCGCGACCTCTCTCTCGCGCGTAACCTTCTCTACCACTGCACCACACTCTCACTTGTGACTAGATATCGTTCTGATTCCTACCATATTATACTAAACCGAGTGTAAATTGCTTCTTTGAGGCCGTAAACGATTTCAAATTAAAAACTTGTCAACTACAAAGTTTTATAACTTTTTGAAATCTACAAGTTTTATTTTGGTAGTTTCTCCATCCGAGGTCATTTACAAAATTTGAATTTCAAATTTGAGAACATTCAAACTTAGTTTTCGTTGACTATATGATTTCAAATGAAAAAGTGGTCAACTACAAAGTTTCATAACTTATTGTGATCTACAACTATTATTTTGACTGTTTTTTCATCCGAGGTCATTTGAAAAAACTCAAATTTTGAATTTTGAGAACTACAAACGTACTTTTTATTAGCAAAACAAATTCAAATTAAAAAATTTTAAACTACAAAGTTGTATAACTTCTGAAGATCTACAACTTTGATATATGACATTTCTTCATCCGATGTAGTGAGAGTAACATTGTTCACAAATCTTATAGATCTCTCTTATAGTTTCAGGAAACTCTACGAGAGATCTAGATTTTGTGAACAATATTCATATGAATTTGTCGAATGAAGAAATGACCAAACTAAAAGTTCAGCATCTTGAGAAGTTATACAACTTTGTAGTTCAAAACTTTTTAATTTGAATTGATTTACTACTTCAAAATGTGGTTTTAATTATGACTTTGCCGAGTGTCAAAAAAAAACACTCGGCAAACAGGACCTTTGCCGAGTGTCAAAAAAAAACACTCGGCAAAGATATTGTTTGCCGAGTGTTTTTTTTTTTGACACTCGGCAAAGAATATCTTTGCCGAGTGTTTTTTTTTACACTCGGCAAACCATATTTTTGCCGAGTGTTTTTTTTTTGCCGAGTGTTTTTTGAAAAACACTCGGCAAACAAGTTGTTTGCCGAGTGCCCGAAAAAAAACACTCGGCAAACATAAAGACACTCGGCAAACTCGGGATTTCCCGTAGTGTGTAGTTTTATCTAGATGAAACCGGTTCACTCTCTTCTTAAAATTTGATGTCATGTCATCAACAAATTCTATATGGCAAGCTAATGAATGAAAATAAAACTTCATGATACACTCTTTTGGGCAAAGTGGCCTAAGGATTTCTATTTGCAGTATACGCTGCATGCATGTATGGGACCTTGCATGGAGGCCAAACACATAATGACAAGCTCATGTGGTTATAGGAAAGGATCTCTTTGTATGGTGGCGCAGGCGGGAGATCGAGTATGATCCCACATCCTATCAAAATCTTTCCTACTGTCTCGACCAACGCATGAAAATGAAAATATTTGCAGATTGAGATTTTGAAATCAATCATTTTTTCTTTGGAAGTGCTAATGATTATGAAAACAAAAGACGACAGTAAGTTTATGTTAGGATTTTGTTGTTCTTGCTCCTACTTTCAAGTGCAATCGATATTGCCTTTATTTTTTTAACTTTGTGATTTTATGCTCTACTATTCACAAGTCAATTCATTTTTTTGCGCGTTTGCTTCTGTTTTGACCATTATTGACTAGGGGCAAAAGCACAAAGCCACAAAAACAAGGACAAAATCACAATTACACTTCAATGTATGGGCAAGAACACAAAAACACATTTATGATAATGCTTATTATGACCCAGTCTTACAACTTGTGATAGCGCACTCAAATGGGGGAGACTGGACACCACACATGTTACACATTATTTTGGGCCAAACCATAGTTTCAACTTAATTACTTGCATGAAACAGTTATTTTATTTTATTTTCTTCCTTTACTCTTTCTTTCAATAAGTATCGGGAAAAAGCTATAGCCACATGCAACAAAGCAAGTTCAATAAAATGTCTATCCTATAACAAAAAATAGAGCAAAATGAAAAATGCGAAGTATATAATAGAAAATCTTTTAGGCTATGTTTGGAAGTAGACATTCAGTTGGAGGAATTGTATTGGGCCAGGAATACCAAAGTGGAGTGGAAATGGAAATGACTTGCAATGCCAATGCTGTTGGTTGGATGTGTTTATAATTGTTAGTTGAAATCAAAGGAATCAGCCAATCCCAATTCTTGTTTGGATGTGCAGACTACTGAATTGTGTATATTGAAGGTTTAAATATTATACAGTGATTTGTGTGTACGCAAATGCAGTTTCCATAACTTTGTATATATTAGAATGATTATAAATCACTTTACACATAGGAATAAATTAAATAATCTAAATTTAGAAAATAGATGGAAAATAATCTGAAATTAAAAAATTTGCAGCAATATAATGAACAAATGTGATAAAATATTGACAGCAATAATATAGCAACAACCATTATACAGAAAATAACTAACATAACATCCATTCAAGTCTGTTATAAGTACCAACAACAAGCTACAATACACTAACTACTGCTACAATCACAAAAGACACGAGTCCATCATACAGGAAGCACCTAATTAGAATAGCAAGTTCTTAAACATTACACAACTACAAGCATACATAACCTCCCTCAACAAGCGTTCATTAAGAATCAGCTTCCCATAAGATTGCAGTATCATTTGATTGTGCTATCGATGAGCCCAAGCAGAAGCAGCCTATCCTGACCGAGCCGCAGCCTCCTGCCTTCTGCAGTTCATCGAGCCCCACAAACTGTAGGCGCCAATAACCTAAAGCCCAAGTTGTAGCCGCTCCTCCCCGCAACAATACATCACAAAGGATCCATCGGTTAGTCTATTGGCGGAGATTTTTGAACAGATCTGTACTAGATTAAGGAGAGAAGAGGGGCCGATTGGTGCTAGGGTTTGTGCGTTCGAGGAGAGGACGAGGGAGGAGGAGGAGGCCAGGGGGGAGGAGGAGGGCAAGAGAGAGGTACCTATGGTGCCATCATCCCCCGGGGCCTCCTCCTGTCCACTCCCTCTTAGGTGGTTGCGCTTCTGTTTTCGCGAGCAGAGAGAAGGGCGTGGGGAGAAAGAGCGCTGGGGGGGGGGGGGAGGAGGAGTAACGATTCAGGTGAATACAGAGCTGGAGGGCTCGGAATCGAGGGCGGGCTCTCGCAATCTGGCTAAATATTTCGTGGCATTGGACAACAGTTCCGAGGGCAAATGCCAAGAGCAACCAAACAGCTAGTATTTGAGGGAAACCAATGCCAATTCCTGATTCTAGGCTTGAATACCAACATCCGAACGCCGTGCTAAAAAAATACAGTCGTCCACCCACGAGGCTAGCCTGGCCATGCGCGCCCCATCTGGCCGCACCGGCTCTCGGCCCGCCTGGTCGCGCTAGCTCCCGCACGCTGCACTCTCCGTCGATCTGTGTTGTGCTCTAGCAGGAGAGAATGTAAGAGATGAGAGAGAGAGAGAGAGAGTGAGGATAAGAGATATAAGAGAGAGAGAGAGAGAAGAGAGAGAGAGGATAAGAGATAAGAAAGAGAGAGGCCAGCCATGGGATAAAAGGAAGATATAGGAGAAAGATGGAGTGCGGGCTTGAGAGACGTGTAGACAATACAGAGACAAACACTAGGGAAAAATCTACAGGGAGTGGAGGGAAGCAGATGTTCCGGTTGGTGGTTTGACCCGAGACTACTTTTAGTCTCGGGTGAAGCTACCAATCAGGACTAATAGTTGTTGTATGTGTTAGTTCTGGTTGGTTGCTACAACCAGGACTAAAAGGGGCTTTTCAGTTCTGGTTGACGCTACCAGGCGGGACTAAAGAGCGCCCTTCGCTCTCACATTAGTCCCGGACCCCAAAATCAGTCGAGACTAATGTTGAGGACAGATGTGCCTTTTCCAGTAGTAGACTATCACAAAGGTACAAGGACTCAAATTCTCCAAAATGGGCATATGGGTCATTTCGGTTGGTGCCATTGAAAAGGGGAAATGGCAACTTCGGCAACGTTGTCTCTGATTCGCGAATCCTTCTCTAGAATGACTATTTCCTTTGCCCATGGTATGTGATTTCTAAAAGTTCTAGAAGTAAAAGTGTGCTTTGGCCTGAATGGTAGGTCTTGCGATGTACTCCCTCCGTTCAGAAATGATAGCTATATTTTCATTAGTGAAAAGTCAAGTTATACAAAGTTTGTCCAATAATTTTTATTAGAATATGTCTTCAATTTTTAGAAAACCAATGTCATCCTAAAGAGACTACTGTCATAAATCTATTGATACAAGTTTTAAATCCTAAACTTGCATATAATTTGACTAATTTTTGGTCAAACTTTGTATAACTTGAATTTTCACTCATGCAAATATAGTTATCATTTCTGAATGGAGGGAGTATCAGAGAGAGTAGGACTAGTTAGTTCTTCTTCCTTATTAGTGACTGATGGTTAATTTGGCCACTGCCTGCCATGTTGCCTTGATCTGCTTACCCAATAATTGCCGATCCTTGAGCGTCTGCTCCATGACCTTATCCCTCAACCCAAATTGCGCATCAAGCCGCCCCTGATTCTTGCACAAATCATCCACCCGAGCAAACAAAAGATCCACATTCTCCTGCATCTAGTCCCAACGCTCAGTATCCCGCAGCTCCTGTTCTTCCATCGCCTTGAGCACAATCAGAGTCCGAGCAGATGGCTTTGGTAGTGCCATGGTTGATTCCCCACAAACCGACTCGCTGTGACTAGGAATTAAGGGAGCAAATTCATCTAGCAATACACCGGTCGAATCCTACTCTATCGACCCGATTCGTTTGCCAAATCAAAGTTGATGGGTTACCTAGAATCAAAGTGCATGTTGATGCCCACCGATACCAAATCCAGAATATCAGTTTCCGATCTACCGCCGCCGCCACGCGCCATCGATCTACCACTGGCAAATGCTCCAATCCCTCAAGGACAAACCCGAGTTGCACCGCCACTGAAGAATGACGAAATCCTTGCATCGGGAACCACTAAATCCGATACCATTTGGAATGCCCCTTGGGCCCACACTCACACGCTAGCTGCAACTAGTTTACATATGACACGTTTACGTTTCCTGCACGTGAAGCCACATTCTTCTTCTGTATCTTCCTGGATGCAACATCGCACCTGAGAAGTGTCCGGATTATGTCGTAACGTGTCCAGATTTTCCCTGCTCATCGTTCTTAGCAAAGTCCCCATGATGATGCCATGGAGATAGTGGTAGTTGATGCTTCTTCCTCGACGCCGACCATTCCTGTGCCACCTAACCATTCTACTGTTACTCAATCGCCATCCATTTTCCCCCATTTATCATGGTTGCATACCGCTCATATGGATGTTGGTGCACAGCATGGTGGAAGAAGTGGGAGGAGCTGTGGAAAACTGTGGAGGAGTTTGTTGTGCCCCCTGCTTGCTTTTGTACAACGACACCACATGCAGCATGTGAGAACTCATGTTTCTTTGATGGTGCAACCATGCAAGGGTACAATTGCACCTACCACTAGTCATGAGGCATTATTAAAGAGATAATAATGTGTTCATATTACACAAATCTTGCTCATGTGCATTCAAAACAGAGCAGAGCTACTGCTGGTGGACATGATGAGGCTTGAGCCATCCAGCTCAAATGGACTTCTAGGGGGTAGTCGATCGAAGTGGTCTCATGTGTTCACGTTAAAGCGTGGGATTACGGACGCGCAACGTACATGACTGTACCTACACGGTCAAGCTTCATATAATTTTAGCACATGCGAGAAAAAGAAGTCGCACGCGCAACGTACATGACTGTACCTACACGGTCAAGATTCAACGTTAAAATTATAGCTCAAACTTAGGGTTTATTAAATAAATTCAAGCGCATACATGTGATGCAAAGTAAAAATTTAAAGAATATAAATGTGTATAAAAACATTTATAGACTAATTACTAACTAAAATCTATTACAATCGGATAAAAATAATAAGTATATATACCTATATAGGTATTGTGTTCGAATATTTAACAAATGAGAGATAGCTCAAGGCAATAGTTTGGTAGCAATGTAGCCTTTATTTTTAATTGGAGACTTCGCATTAGTTCTCACGAGACACGCTAGAAAAAAAGACAAATCCTACAAATTCTCACAAAATCAGAAACATCAATCATGTAAACTCTAATAACCATAGTCATTGGTCTATTATCTTTTTTTAAAAAAAGTTACCCACCAGACCACCACTATCATTATAAAAATATTCTAATATAAACCCTAAAATTATATCTAAATTATCGAACTATATCATTATAAAAAATAATTTAAATAAACGACATCATCTTCATCTAATGTTCTCATATCATTATAGAGGGTAACTTAAAATGACATTCAAAATTTGTATCTATGTTAACCACGTATGTTATTATTAAATATAACCTAAACTAAACACGTAAACTTAATCTAATTATCTTCATGTGCATCCTACCAAAAAGTCCAAAAATAAAGTAATATATGATTCTAGATTACCTATTTATTATTGTTAATATAGAAATATTAAGTGAAGATATATATGCATGATGGGTGTCACCGTATAGACCATTTATGCATATATATGTGAGGAGGTGATAAAAACATTAATTTTTATGCTAAATATAATGTATGGAGGTGCAATACAAAATAAAAGAAGTGTGAATGTGGATGAAAAAGTGTATGGAGTAATTACTAATTAAAAATCAATCAAAAATAGAAAAGGATAAGTACTCATCTATATGAGTATTATGTTTAAGTATTGAAAAAAATAAAAGAGCAGTATGTAAACAATTTTTGATTATTAGGTAAGAGTTTAATTTGTAAGTAATTTTTAAATATAATAGCTTTTAAAAATATTACACTACTACAGACATAGTTTTTCCCGCCGGTTTATCACCACCGGTTGCTTTGAAACCGATGTTAATAGATCAACACAGCCGGTTGGTGCCAAATAGAACAATACCATCGGTTTATAGTTCTTATCACCGTCGGTTTGTATTAAAAACCGGCAGTGATGGTCATCACCGTCGGCTCATAATATCAACCGGTGGTGACCGGAAGGGCGGACCCGAAAAAATTATGAAATGCAGTGAAGTCCAGCTCCTCTTATCGTCAACTCTCTCTCTCCCTTATCTATTCGACTATTCCTTCTCCCTCTCACGGTCTTCCCTCACCTCGTGCAGCAGGCCAGCGGAGGCGGAGCTGCGACCTGCGGCAAGCCAGGAGCGCCGGTGTAGGCGGGGCTACGGCGGCTCGGCACGGGGCGGCAGCGTGGCAGCAGACACAGGGCTGCGGAGGGCCTGACACGGCGGAGGCGGGGCTGCGGCAGCCCGGCGCGGGGCTGCAGCGCAGCAACGGAGCAGAGCTGCAGTGGGCGAGCCAGACGCTGTGGTGGAGCGCGGAGGCGGGGCGGCGGTCGGAGGGTGCAGGGGCGGCGGCGCGGGGGCGGCGGCAAGCCAGATGCGGCGGCGGTGACGCGGAGGCTGCAGCGTGGCGGCCAAGGGCGAGTTCATGGCTGGGTGAGCAGGGCCCACCAGCGGCGAGCCGTGCCGACCCTGGCGAGCTCATGGCCGGCGGCCCCGGCAAGCAACGGTGGCACGGCGGGTGGGTGCTGGTGGCGGCGGCAGTCGACCGGCTCGATTTTTTTTTTGTTTTTTGGTACCGACATCACCGCCGGTTGTATAACCGATGGTGATGGCAAAAGGTTTCACCATCGATGTTTTACCATCGGTGGCGAAAACCGGTGGTGAAGAGGTGTTTGGAACCGGTGTTGATGAGCCCCTTTCCAGTAGTGTTAGCCCATGCGGGAGCACGGGTTGATGGACTAGTTAGTTAAATGTTCACAATGTCTTTTAGGCAAGTGTTCCCTAATGTCACATCAAGCGGAAAAAATGGTAGTCAACCAAACTATTTTTCACGACAGCGTTAATGGAAAGACCGGAATAAGTTCGTCCATTCCACATGAGACTAGACTTGTGCTAGTACATAGTATTGGTTTCTTTAACGGAGACAGCAATTCTTTGCTGCAAACATCATTGAGCAGTTCAAGAAATTGAATTGGTTCGGCCTCTTCTTCCATGACGCCTCCAACTCTCAGTCATGTTTTTTTGTGCCCCATTTCTGCAATTATCAAACAACATAGCTCATTTTCTTCAGTCGTGGCGGCCAATAACTAGCTATCCCTGGGCCAGACAATTTGAATTGGGGTTCTACTCGGTACCTCACTCACTCCAATTGCTTCACCGGCCGGTTGCCCCCTCTCTTCTCCTATATATATTGTTAGAAATAATTAGTTTATGATCAATTAGTTAAATCACGTGATTAGCACATGGGTTAGCAATTAATTCCATCATTAGCGTTCGCTAATGACGGGACACATCGGTTAGCAAATGCACCTGTTCAGGAGGGGGCGTGTCCCTCAGAACAGGCATATCCACATATCCATGCCCTTTCAGGGTTGTATATATATATATATATATATAGAGAGAGTATACTTTGTAGCCGGCCACAAAATAGCCTATTCTACAGCCAGGCCAGTGACCGTACGATCATAGCGTCCATCCATCCATCGTTTAAACCAGCGCGATTAATTAAGGTGCGAGCTTTTACTACGCGAGGGCGCGCTCCGTTTCACGAGCCGAGCTGACAATGAAACGAGCCTAGCATGCCAGCCGACGTATTATATAAATTCAAGCCGAGCTTTATGGAGCTTTAATTAGCCCTAATCGGGGCATTTCAATGCACGCCGATACTGGCTTAGATGGCGTAACTAGTTCATGAAAAAATTGGAAGCTACATACATAACACGGTTTGTGTTCGTGTGCTTGCATGTTGGTGTACCGTATTTTTTGTTTTCATGAGGCATGTGTACGTGTTACGAGAATGCTGGCCACAACGAGACTGCATGCGCATATATACAAGTGCAAATAAAACAGGAAAAATATGGTTAACATACATTCAGGTATACGAGAAAATAAATATTGATCGCGAGTTACCATGCTAGCCACAACGACACTGCATGCGCATATATACAAGTGCAAATAAAATAGGAAAAATATGGTTAACATACATTCAGGTATACGAGAAAATAAATATTGATCGCGAGTTACCACAATCTCATATCATGATGTTTTGGATACTATGGAACATTTGTACGATTAGAGAGTTACCACAATTTGGCATCAAGTGTTTCGAGGATGTAGTCATTACAATAAATATTGTAAATTTACCGCAAAATTGCTGCCGGGAATTCAACTGGCTGAAGATAATTGACACATAAGTTATCACATTTTTGCATCAAGCTATTCTCAAAGAACCAATTACTATAATGACATGATAAATTTACCATGAAATATTTATAGTTACAAGAACTCAAATTGAGTAACTATTTGACCACCATTTGAGATTACAGTAATCTAGAGATTCAATAGTTACAAGAATTCAAATGATTATTTACAACTGTGGGCGATAATTATTACAACGGCATCAACAATGTAAAAGAAAAAAAAAATTCAGCCATGGGAGCTTCGCATCTGGACTACGGTAACCTGCACCAGAAAATAACAGCATAAAAAAGTCAGGGCAATCATGACAAATGGAAAATCTTCGATAGATAATTTGTAACCGGCAAGCTATACCTTACGCTAACCACATAGGAGAAACTACTGAGCATGGAGATGATGACGAGCGATTTTTACATCAGTTAGTACAAACATTAGACAAAAATTCGGAGATTCAGCAATAATGCATTATAGAGTAGTGTGGTTCCATGGACAAATAATACTTCCAACTAGTTGAGCAATCCGGTGGCCATCAATGATTTAGGAGAAAATAAAAAAGGGCAGCAAACGGCAGAATGTGTTACTACGACAGAATGTGTTGTTGCTTATCTACAAGTAGCAGGAAATAAAAGCACAGATCAAGCAGCCAATGAGAACAAAGATGGAAAAAATCACACAGATTTGGACTTGATCGACGGAGACAGGAAAGGAAATGAATAGTACGTTATACGTGCGTGGAGCTTGCTGCTGTACCAACCTTGCTGAATGCTGATCACCAACCATGAGAGTTCAAGACAGTGATGGACAAGCATTAGCAACACATGGCAACTAGCAGTTTGCTGGACCTGGATGACTGGCAGGCTGCAGCTGTGGTGAGGACGTCCGCGCCAACGGGCGTGCATGCGGCGGCGCCGTCATTGTCGTATGTCTTCCCGTCCGTACACGGGCAGCGCGGACGTGCTGCAATCTGCAACATGGACAGCGGCCCGGTATCAAACCCTTGAATGGGAAGGTCTGGCTCAACCCCACGGCGACTGCCACGAGGAATGAGAGGAAGGTAGTAACTGAGGTTCCGCTGAGTGGCTATACCGCCGGCCGCCTGCGACATGCTGCCGCGCATCCGCGCCGCCACCAGCATCACCGCCCGCCGGCGGGTCACCGCTGCTGCACATCCACGGAGGCATGATGACGGAGCAGAACGAATTGGCCTTAACGTTGCCGGCTGGATCGGGCCATCGGTGGATTCATCACCAGTCCGGCGAAGGGATATGCGGCGGCGGTGCGGTGCTACGCATCTGGCAACGAACGAATGAAGCAGGCGATTTGGACGTTTTTGATGGTCAACGGGGAGCGTGATTTGGGGGCGCCGACGATGGCTCTCTCAGCCATCGCTGAGGGCGGAGCTATTTGGGCGAGCCGAGGCAAGAGCCAGTGAGCCGAGCCGTGCGCGGATAGATTTGGTTTAGGTGGAATAGGTCTGGTCGGATAGGTGGTTTGGGTCCGGCTGCAGAATTAGTTATTCTGTGGCCGGCTACAAATAAGTAGTTCTATATATATATATATGTGAATCCTTCGTCCAATCAATACAACAGAGAACCATTTACCCAATCACAGATTACATTTCATCAATTCTAAACACGTTATCAGCACTTTCGCTCTCGGTGATTTTGTTCTCGGCGACTTGGATTCTGACGAAGAACTCGTCGAGGGGGAGGCCCCCTGGCCTCCAACAGCCGAAGGTATGGATCCCGTAAGACAGAACTCACCCGTCGATCAGCATGACGATGGAACAGTTGAACTCCTTCGTACCTTTTGTGCCGTGATTCGTCGAGTTCATCGTGGAGAAGTTCCTGGCCTTTTCCCCTGTCCTACTCTGTTTCCTCACCGTGGCTACTTCATTCGTCGTGGTCGGCGCTTCCAGAATGCATCCCGATGGCGAATTACTCCTCGCCGTGCGGGACGCCGTCCTGTGCAGATGAGGAACAACGGTTGTCGGTTTTTCCCCCGCCACCCAACGGCACAAGTGGTGCCGCCGCTTCCACGCGCCATGCTGAACCCGAGGCTACCGACTCCGACACCAACCTCATCATCCGCTACACCAGAGAACATCGTCATCCCAAGGCTTCAAACTATGGCAAATCGACCTCATACTCCGGCTCCTCCGGGTTTCGGCCGTGGTGGTGGCTCTGGCCTGCACAACATCGGTGAAGGCGGCATCAACACCTTCAACGGTGGAATCGGCACCATTCGTGGTGGATTTGGCAGATACCTTGGTGACGGCGGCAGTCCGCAACCCGCCGTGACTCCATCTTCACCCATCCCATTGCCGGGGCAGTGCTCGGTGGCGGAAGCACCACGGACGGCAATGGAGGCACCATGAGCAGCACCCCAAAGGGCACCATGGCGGCGCGGACCGGATGACCGCCCTTCTATTTCAGCAACAACGGATCCACGGTTGCTCCTCCATCAACACCTCCTGCACACCTCGCCGGCGACGGCACCTTAACTGGAGGCAGCGGATCGGCTGCACCTACGCGGAGGACCACGACAGCAGCGGCAGACCGGAGGCCCGGCCTTGGCCAGCGGAACCCGGCCTCCCGCGCGCCCTGGACCATCTACGATGACATCTCCTCCTCCATGGAGGAGTACTCGCCGGACTAGATCGGCGCTACATGCAAGGGAGCGGTAGCCAGGGAAGCCACGGCGGAGAAAATGATGCGACGCGAGATTGGGGATGACCTTATCTGTTCGTTCCTGGTCATTTATTATTTTCTCTCCGTCGCATGTCTCGGTTGGGCTGAATTAGCACGGCCCATGTTGTTTTTTTTTATTTCACATTTCCTTAGCCTGCTCCGCATGCAACGCACGCATGCTCGCTCAGAATGCATGTGCGTGTGATTAAGTTAAGATATTATTAGGATTAATATCTATATATTTGAATAAGTTCCTAGGGTTTCCTGTAATTGCAGTTTAATCCTTCAACAGAGAATAGTAGTGTGATTTATCTAGGTTCTAGATAATTAACTTCACTGTAATTGCAACGCACTTTGTGCATCTCTGTACTTGTAAACTGCCCCCTGAATTAAAGGGATAATGAAATGTCAATGTGTTTGTTCTTATACATTCCGATTTCCATTATTGTTTATGGCATTTTATTACTTGCAATTTCTTTTAGTTATTTACTTATAGTAAGCTATATTATTTTTGAATGCTTAAATGAAACAAATAACTAAACTAATAATCCAACACAAGGATTATACAAACAAATGCAAAATCAAGTGATAACCTCATCTAAAGGAAAATATAAAATTAAAAAATATGTGTACATTGCAAAGGTCTACATCTTTTTAGATGATTACCTAATCCACTTTTACTGTTGGCCACTCCACAAGGTAGTGACATATACTATTGTGAGGTCTATGCTATGCTTTAGACATAGTTATAACCTTCAAAGTGCGTACCCAACACTAATATTTGGATGATTACGCAAATGAAAGGTCTACACCTTTACCTATTTTGTTGTTGGCCGCTCCACAAGGTAGTGATACATACTACTGCAAGGTATATGCTAGCCATAACCTTCAAAGTGCGTACCCAACAATAACTTTAGATATTTACATAATCGATGTTTCATACACATCACCTTTAATTTTCCAAAAATGAGGTCCACACTACAAATGCAAGTTTCAACTTGTCTAAAATATTTTGCATCATTATTATTACATGTTGCCATGATGATTTTTTTTGATTTACACAAAGTGTAAATTAATCAAATCTATGGTTTATACCATGTAGGAACAATGGCCACCAAAACTTTAACAGAATTAGCACTTGATGGACACAACTATCCCGCATGGTCATCGGACATGAAAATCAATCTCAAATCCCACGCATTAATTCAAGTTTTAAATGAACCTCCAGTGGGTGACCCTAATATTACGGATCAACAAAAATCAGGAACTTTACTTTTGCTACGATATTTCCTACACCCTGATCTTAAGGCACAGTACATAAATGAGGAAAATCCATGTTTATTGTGGAATGCACTGAAAGCTCGGTATGAAAAGCATAAGCAAATAATTTATCCTGAAGAATGTTATGAATGGAATAATCTACGTCTTCAAGATTTTAAAACCATGGAAGAATATAATCAAGCCATTCATCAAATTTGTTCCAAACTAAACTTTTGCGAAAAAGAACCTACTGAAGCGGAAAAGATTGAGAAGACTTTGTCTACCATGCTTCCCGCTGATAGGGTCTTACAACACCAATACCGTGCAATGAATTTTCAAGTTTATTCTGAACTTATTCACATATTAACTCAGGCAGAAAAACATAATGAACTTCTTTTGAAGAACCATCACAAGCTTCCTACTGGAGCAAAACCTCTACCTGAAGTTCATTACAATGCTCAGAATAATAAAAAGTTCATTGGCTCTTCTCGCCCATTCAAGGACTTTAAAGGCAAAAGGAAATTCAACAAGAATAAGTATAATGCCAATAATCAGGGTAATGGCAAGTTCAAATCTAAATTTGATAGATCAAAGACATGCCAAAAATGTGGTTGTTTCAAACACTCCACAAAGAAATGTCGAACTCCAAAGCATTCAGTAAACCTCTATCTACAATCCGTGGGTCGTGGAAGAAAGAGCAAGGAATCAAGATATGAAGCTCACTTCAGTCATCAACCTTCTTTCAACAAGGAGATATGATGCTCCACTCAAATTCCACAAGCACAAAGTCCAAGGGATGACAAGACGAATAATCTATCGGCAATAGAGAACACCGACAACACAATGATAGATTTTGCTTCAAACGATATGTTTGGAGACATGGATTAAATTCCTAGATAGTCTAGAATAATTAATATTCTATGTCCTCGAGATTGATGTAATAATAATAAATTGTCACATTTATCAATAATGTCTAATGTAATAATTGTATCAAGCACATTTGATATTCAATAAAATATGTATTCTATATATCTCAAAGATTTGCTTATTTCAAATTCTTTATTTAATATATAGTCTCACGGGAGTCAATCCAATGGAAGAAGAATTATGCCTAGTGGACAGTGGCACCACAAACACTATACTTAGGGAATTAAAATATTTTGTACTCTTACTAAAAGAGAAGGAAATGTTTTAACAATCGCTGGACGCGATGCAATGACAGTAGGTACTGGACAAGCCACTATCTGAAGCTTTATTGTATCCTGATTCAACTCGTACCTTAGTTAGTTATAAAGATATCCGGAAAACGCGTTTCATATTGAAAAACACAAAGAAAATAATGAAGAAAATCTTATTTTCACCAAAGATACTGGATATGGCAAACAAATTCTTGAAAAGATTTCTTCTTTACCATCTGGATTGTACTATACATACATCAAACCCGTCAAGCATGTTTCATATAAAGTAATTTTCTACAATGTTGATACATTTAAAATATGGCATGATCGCCTTGGTCATCCGGGTGTTGGGATGATGAGGAAAATTATTAATAATTCTATTGGTCATAATTTAAACAAAGCAAAATTCCCTCAATCTTCAGATTTCCTATGCACCGCATGTGCAACAGGAAAATTAATTTTAAGGCCTTCGTATCTGAAGATAAAAACAGAACCACTATAATTCCTTGAACGCATTCAAGGCGATATATGTGGCCCTATCCTACCGTTGTCTAGACCATTCATGTATTTCATGGTTCTAATTGATGCATCTACACGATGGTCACATGTGTGTCTTTTATCCACACAGAACCATGCATTTGCTAAGATAATTGCTCAAATTATCAAATTACAAGCACATCATCCTGAACATCGAATTCAATCCATTCGCATGGATAATGCTGCTGAATTTAGTTTAAGAGATTTTAATGATTATTGCATGGCACCATATGTCCTGTATGTCCATACTCAAAATGGTTTAGCAGAATCGCTAATTAAAAGGATAAAACTTATTGCTAGACCAATGCTAATGAATTGTAAATTACCAACTTTGTGTTGGGGTCATGCAGTCTTACACGCCGCTGATCTGATTCAATTGCATCCAACTGCTTATCATACTAATTCCCCCTTAGAATTAGTATGTGGAAATCCACCAAGCATTTTCCATCTACGTAAATTAGGTTGTGCTACGTACGTACCGATTTCACCACCGCAGCGTACATCCATGAGCCCTCACAAGAAAATGGGGATCTATGTGGGATACCAATATCCGTCGATCATCAAATATCTCGAGCCCCTTATAAGGGATTTATTTATGGCTCGGTATGCTGATTGTATTTTTGACGAGGACCATTTCTCGGCATTAAGGGGAGACTTCAAGTACCAAAATGACTGCCAGGAAATCAATTGGAATGTACAAGGCATTCCAGCCTCTGATCCATGTACTCAAGAAACTGAATCTCAAGTTCAGAAAATTATTGGTTTGCAACACATAGCAATCAAATTGCCAGATGCATTTACTGATTATAAAGGTGTTACTAAATCATATAATCCTGCTCTCAATGTACCAAAAAGAGTAGAAATACCAACCAAAACTACTCAACCTCCAAAGCAAAACAAGAGGGGGAGGAGTACAGTTACAAGTCAGGAAAAAGCTTCTTGCAAGCATCCCTGGAGACAGAAGAATAAATCTTCAGAAATAGTAAATATGAGTCAACCTCATGTTGATGAACACCTAAGGGGTGTTTCAAATTGTGGCAGATCGCCCCAATTAATCCGGCTCAAACGCATGGGCCCACCTCCACTGTGGTGCTCCACATCCATAAACCGAGCTAATCGTGCAATCCGTCGAATACCTTCCCGATTAAACCACCAATTCTCATGACCGAAACGAAATAGCAGCAGTCCTACTCGAAGATGGGCTCAGGCAGTACAACTCATTACAAATTTTACAACACAAGGTTCACAGGGATAATTATACAACACACAGTGCATAAGTTTTAGTTATTACAAACCAGAGTTATAATACAACGGAAGTCTAAACGTCGGTACACAAAACATCATGTGGAGCCCTCACATGACATTCAATCCCCGCGGCCTGAGCCGGACTCAGACGGCACCCGCTCCATAGTCCAACCATCAGGAAGCACACAAGGCCAAGTAAGAGCAGCAACGGGATCATAGCCATCACCATTATCTAAAAAATAAGCCACAAGCAAGGCTGAATATACTAATACTCAGCAAGACTTACCCGACCAGGTTAAATTCTAGACATGCAAGGCTTTCTGGCTGAGGGGTTTGTTTTGCCAAAAAGCAGCTACAAATTGATCCCTATTTTCAATATTTTAGCCAAGTTAAAGTGAGACTAAACATTACTAAATTTGCCAAGCTATCCAACAACAATCAGTGTCGAAAAACAATTGATTAACAAATCATCAACATTTCTCCACTACCAGCATTTCTAACCATGGCCCAAGCACACTATTGTGTGACGAGAGATCAAGCAACTTCATGTAACCGCGAAGGACGGACAACTCGAGTTGATTTCAACCATGCATGGGACAACCTAATCGTACGACCCGTGAGAGACACCCAGGACCTCACGAGGTAACCGTTTCCATCTCTCCCTGCCATCTGCCATCAGGGCCCACTCCACCCGAGTGCACGCTCCAACGAACCCCAGGTGCCCCAGGCAAAACTGTGCCGCGGCCACTGCTACACTCGCCATCATCCCCCTCGCCCAATGGAGTAGAAAGACTAGTCAGACGTCAGTTTGAATCAAGTACTAGGTTTACCAGTTTACCGCATTTCCTGGCATATGATTAGTACCTTCAAAAGCTTGACCAACTGACCACACCCTCAATGCCTTAGCCAAAAAGCCTCTGTGCAAGCGGGACGTTCAACCAAACAGGAATATCGTACAAGCCCCGCTTGCCGAACTTCATACATAAACATAAAGTAAAAATCTATATCTCGCGAGTGACATGGCAATCACTCGACTTCTACCGATCCTAATTAAGCATGGCAGTCTAAGCAACCTACACATACTAGTATTAGGACATGGGTACCTAGGGATCATGCAACTAGGGTTTCATTCAACTCCTCAAAACTTAAATGCGCAAAGTAAGGCATAAAATAAGAAGCATTAGTTTTGACAATGGGTTATGCTCCGGGGCTTGCCTTCCTGATCACCGGCCTTGGGCCCTTCCAGACTTTGGTCCAGGTCTTGAGCAGCAGTGACTGGATCACCCTCGGGCTCGGCCTCGATCTCGTACACTCCGTCAACAATGGGATGATCTACATGAAATGCGGATGCATGAGATGCAGTAATGCACGAGCAATCCATTGTAGGGATAACTGCAACAACTCACTAATACATCACTGGGCAATCATTTACGGAGTATAAATAACTAAGAAGCTCACAAAGAAAGCTGGGTGGGGCTACTTTTAGTTGCTGAGTAAGCCTAGTTTAGATCTGAATTAACATATAAAGAAGTTTTATTAAACCTTTTAATATATTAAAAACAACTTAAACTACTACATAAATTAAGTAAAACATCTATAAATGACCACTAGTAGTACAATGGTGTTTCTATGGCTAAATCGGACATTCAGCACCCCAGGTTGCTATACATGTTTTTAGAATAAATTTTTCAGCAAGAAAACTATTTATTAATTAAGCATTTCCTAGCCATGTTTTAGCAAATAAAGCCTAGAAACTATTTTTACATAAACAAAAATTAAGGTAAACATGTTTCTGTGTTCTTGACAGCCAAACCTATTTTTCCAGAATTTTTCAGTATTTTACCAATTTGTTTTCTATTTCTTTCAATATCCAACATTTACCACTAGTTAGAAAATCATAATAAATTCTACAAATACTGTCTGTAGCTGAAAGTTTTACTACAACTACTATTCTACCAGAGACATTTTATGCGAATTTTTCATATTTTTTTAACTCATACAGAATATTTGGTGATTTATCTACATTTAACTAGCTAGAGCCAAACTCAAACCATAACTTAAAAAGTATACACTTTATGGAGCTGATTCTTTTTGTGAGGGTTCCTATACTCCAGAGAAGCTCTAACAAAATTTGCCAAATTTTATTGAGTAGTATATATATTTATTACTTTTTCTACTCCATTAACTCAACTAAACCTATATCTATCAAAAACATGCATAGGCTCTGACCAACAAAGACTCAACATGCATAGGGACGGGCGAGCGGCCAGGGAGGGCCGAGGGCGGCCTGGCCTCCTTCAGCTTGGCCGGCTCTTGGCCCGGGCGGGCTGGCCATGAGCAGACCGGCGCCGGTGGTGGCGCGACGAGGGAGAAAGGGTCGGGGAGGATCACTGGGTTATGGTGGTTCCATTTTGGGGGTTGGGGAAGGCCGAGGGGGAGTAGGGAGGGCTACCCATGGCGAGGGGCGGAACTCGATCGGCACAGAGCAATGGTGGCCAGAAAACTTCAAAATTCGCAGGCTATGCTCTATGGCGGAGAGAGCGGAGTGGTCGAGGGTGAAGAGGACGAGGTGGAGAAGCTATGGACGCAGTGAATTGAGGAATGGCCGGGGGAGGAGAGTTAATTTGGCCAGTGAATGCTCCGGTCTTTACTGTCCTTGGGCGACGAGCGTCCTTATCCTGGCCAGCGCGACGAACAGCTCAGCACGCTTGCTTGGCACGGCCAGGGGGCGCGAGGAAACAAGGACGCGTGGCGGGACAGCTGGAGGATGGCAGATGGCGTCGACGGCGTCGAGGTTGGCCCCGGCCGGAGACAACCGGTCAGACCGATTGTCTGATCCGGTCCGACCGGATTCGGCCTTCTGGCTGATCGAAGTGGCTGCCTCCCCTTTGATTTTACTCACAATTTCTTGTAGAAACTCAGGGAGCGCCCAATGCGAAAGTTGTAGATCATAGTTCAGGCTACCACTTTACAAAGAAACTTATATCATTTGCTCAAGGGTTTGAAAGTTGCAAGGTTCTAAAGTTCGGCAAAAACTCGAATTTCAGGACTTAGAAGAATTCATCCAAGTGCTGAAATTCGAGGGTTTGACCTGATTTTGACCAAGGTTTTGAATGATCAAACCAAGTTTTCCTTGATCCGCATCACCACCATTGTAAAGAGGGTACTTTGTACTCCAATTTTTATATTGGTGGAATTTCAAGTGTTTAGGCAAAATCTAAAGATATTAGCCTCTCGAGAAGGGCAAAACGTAAAACCCGCAACACATGAAATGACGGTCAAATGAGTACAAAATTGAATTTCAAATTTTTGTTTGGACTTTCCATACTCATTTGAGTTCATAAACATGTAGTTGACATTATTTGTGACATTTTGGTATAATTTTTGTATTTTGACTATTTTGATTATTTTGGTTGACTAAGTCAACACATACACATAAATGCACAAACAATATGATTATGAAATGATGCATGTCATTATTGGTTTAATTGAGTTCATTAAGGGTCTTAATTACACTAGTGACACCAGGGGTGTCACAGCCCTCCCCCCTTAAAAGAATCTCGCCCCGAGATTCCGGTACGGAAATTTAGTGCGAAAATGAAGTTACCTTGAATAGAGTTCATAAAATCCGGATATTTAGATTGAAGATTCCTCTTCCCAAGTAGCTTCATCTTCAGTATGATTACTCCACTGAACTTTATAGAATTTTATAACCTTTCTTCTTGTGGTTCTATCCTTTTGATCAATAATCTTGATACGACGAACTTCATAGGTTAAATCGGGTTCATTGGGAATTTCTTCATGCGAGATAGATTCTTCCGGCACTCGTAGACACTTCTTGAGTTGTGAGACATGAAATACATTGTGTATGGCCGAGAGATTATTTGGAAGCTAAACCTTATATGCCACGGGTCCACAAATTTCCAAGATTGGAAAAGGTCCAATATAGCGAGGAGCTAATTTTTCCTTTACACCAAATCTTTGCACGCCTTTTGTTGGTGAGACCCGAATATAAACATGGTCACCCAATTCAAAGGCCAAAGGCTTTCTTCTCTTGTCATAATAACTCTTTTGGTGAGACTGTGCAGCCTGAAGATTTTTCTGGATTACTTTCACCTTATCTTCAGCCTCTTGGACTAAATCTGGTCCAAAGAAATTCCGCTCACCAGGTTCGAGCCAATTCAAAGGGGTACGACACCGTCACCCATACAAGGCTTCAAATGGTGCCATTTTTATGCTAGCTTGATAGCTATTGTTGTATGAAAATTCCGCCAAAGACAAGCATTGCTCCCAATTTTTGTCATAATGGATGACACAAGCTCTAAGCATATCCTCCAGTATTTGATTCACCCTTTCAGTCTGCCCATCAGTTTGAGGATGATAAGTGGAGCTACAGATCAATTTGGTGCATAGGGAAGCATGCATTTGTTCCCAAAAGCGAGCAACAAATTGAGTGCCTCGATCAGAAATAATTGTCCTTGGAATTCCATGAAGACAAACAATTCGGTCGATGTAAATTTCAGCATACCTCTTGGCTCGGTATTCGGTGCTAACTGGAATAAAATGGGCTGTTTTAGTGAGCCTGTCCACAATAACCCAAATAGAATCATGTTTGTGACTTGTGCGAGGTAAGCCGACTATGAAATTCATAGTTATGTCATCCCATTTCCAAGATGGAATAGGAAGTGGTTGCAAGGTTCCAGCCACCTTGAGATGGCTGCTTTCACCCTTTGACATGTATCACATTCGGACACATATTTAGCAATCTCTCTTTTCATTCTTGTCCACCAAAAATTCTCCGTCAAATCTTGGTACATTTTATTGCTACACGGATAAACGGAGAATTTTGATAAGTGGGCCTCATCAAGAATTTATTTTCTTATCTCATGGTCTTTAGGTACCACAAGCCGTTGTTCAAACCAAAGAATACCCTTCCAATCTTGCCGAAAGCATTTATATTTGGGTAACCCTTGAGCTAGCCCTTGCTTTATGTGAGCAATGCCCTTATCTTTGGATTGTGCCATAATAATTCTTTCCCTCAATGTGGATTCTACCACCATGTGGCTTAATGAGCCTTGAGGAACAATTTCCAGGTTCAACTTGGACATCTCATGGCAAAGGGTTTCATTGAAAGATGTCGCGGTGAGACTATTGCATTAAGCTTTGCGGCTTAATGCATCAGCCACCACGTTGGCCTTTCCAGGATGGTAATGCACCTCAAGATCATAATCCTTGATTAGCTCTAACCATTTTCTTTGGCGCATATTAAGATCAGCTTGGGTGAAGATATATTTGAGGCTCTTATGGTCAGTGTAGATATTGCAATGAGTGCCCCATAAGATAATGCCTCCAAATTTTTAAGGCATGAACTACAGCAGCCAATTCCAAATCATGAGTGGGATAATTCACCTCATGAGGCCTAAGAGCTCGGGAAGCATAAGCAATTGCTCTGTCTTCTTGTATTAGCACACAACCAAGACCAGTGCCAGATGCATCACAATAAACATCAAAAGGCTTGGATGTGTCTGGTTGAGCTAGAACCGTTGCTGAGGTTAGGAGCTTCCTCAAGGAATGGAAGGCTTGCTCACACTTTTCACTCCACACAAATTTCTCCCCTTTCTTGAGAAGTTCAGTCATAGGCTTGGCAATTTTGGAGAAATCCAGAATAAAACGGCGATAATATCCTGCCAATCCCAGAAAACTCTGAATCTGGTGAACTGATTTCGGATGCCTCCAATCCAATACTTCTTGCACTTTTCCTGGATCTACCGCAATCCCCTTGGTTGAAATAGTGTGCCCCAAAAATTTTACACTTGACAGCCAGAAATCACATTTGCTGAATTTTGCATAAAGCTGATGATCTCTGAGGCGTTGGAGAACAATGCGGAGGTGCTGAGCATGTTCCTCCTCAGTTTTGGAGTATACCAAGATGTCATCAATGAACACAACCACAAATTTATCCAGCTCGGGCGTAAAGACTGAATTCATGAGATACATGAAGTATGCCGGAGCATTTGTGAGACTGAAAGACATCACTAAATACTCATAGAGCCCATAGCGAGTTGAGAAAGCCGTCTTCTGTATATCACTTGGCCGAATTTTTATTTGATGATATCCGGAGCGAAGATCAATCTTCGAGAACACCTTTGCTCCAGACAACTGATCAAAAAGGGCATCAATGAGGAGAAGTGGATATTTATTTTTGATAGTCACCGCATTGAGAGGTCGATAATCAACACATAACCTCAAAGTTTTATCCTTTTTCTTCACAAATGGAGCGGGGCAGTCCCATGGTGAAGAGCTAGGACGAATATATCCCTTGTCTAGCAATTCTTGAAGTTGTACTTTTAGCTCAGCTAATTCTTTGGGTGCCATTTTGTAGGGTCTTTTGGAGATGGGAGCTGTACGGGGTTGTAATTCAATCACAAACTCAATTTCCCGGTCAGGGGGCATTCCCGTAAATCATCAGGAAATACATCCGAATATTCACATACCACCGGAATCTTCTCCAAAGAGATTTCTATTGCAGAGAATGCACAAGAAATCCTGAGTTCTTGGCGAGGCAAATATAGTGTTGATGCCCCATGGGTTGGAGAATTGATTTCCACACAACGGGAAGGAATATCTAAATTGACCCCATGTTTTTCCATCCAATTCATACCCAAAATAATATCTATTCCTTGGTTCTCCAAGAGAATGAAATTAGTCTCATAAACTTTACTACCCAACTTGAGAGGCACATTTCTCACAATTTGATGAGATCCTATTCTACCACCAAGAGTAGATATGACATATTGTTGAGTAGTGTGCACAAAAGTAAAATTGTGTTTGGCCATAAGTCTATTGCTCATAAAACTATGTGATGCTCCAGAATCAAATAAAACATATGTAGGCATGTTGCGAATAGAGAAAATACCCGACATCACTGGAGCACCGACAGGGAGTTCATCCATAGTAGCGAAATTCAGTCTGCCCTGCCTGACAACTGCCACTCGTTTTTTGCCTAGATTATTGGCCTGATTTGGAGCATTATTCCAACCTTGCTTGGGAAGCTTGCAATCTTTAGCAAAGTGGCCTGGCCTACCACAGTTATAGTAGGGAGCATTACTGGGACGCGGCGGCTGCTGTCCCTGAGCTGGAGCACGATAACCCTGATTTTGCTGCTGTGGAGGCCTGATAATCCATGACCCTGGCTGAGGGGCCCTCTGAAAGGACTGAGAAGGATTCTTCTGCACCAAACGAAACTTGGGCAGTGGAGAGCTAGATTGGCCAACTGGGGCCTTCCTCTTCTTCTCAGCCTTATGAGCATTGATACTGTCTTCTTTGGTAATGGCCATGTTTACCAAATCATTATAGCTATCCGCCTTGATAAGAGAAAGCTTATCCCTCAGCTTTGAGCTAAGACCCTGGTGAAAGCGGTCTTGCTTCTTAGCATCAGTGTCAACATGATAGCCCGCATAGCGTGCCAGCTGATTGAAAGCCTGGGCATACTGCAGCACATTGCGGGTTCCTTGAGTAAGAGCTAGAAATTCATTCAACTTACGGTCCATAAGACCGGCAGGAATATGGTGAGCACGAAAAGCCGTCTTGAATTCGTTCCAAGTGATAATGAGATCGGCAGGGAGCATGCCATTATGAGTGTCCCACCATAAGCGCGCAAAGCCACGTAACTGCTGAGCGGCAAAGCGGGCCTTGTTGGCATCCGAGCAAGGAGACGCCAACAGAGAGAACTTGGACTCAATAATACTGAGCCAGGCGTCAGCGTCCAGAGGATCCTCAGTCTTGGTGAACAGAGGCGGCTGGGTACTAGTGAAATCCGAGTACGTCGCCTCCTGAGGATGCTGATTGTGACGTCCACCATTGGGCTGTGGATTCTATTGCCCCTCGGTCAAGCGCCGAAGGAGCTCCGTCTGCATAGCCAATACCTCCGCGAGGTTGGTGGGCAGAAGTGGTGGAAGAGGTAGACCACCCTCTGGAGTTTTCGACATCTGCATTATTTCAAAATTTCAATTAGTCATGCAATTCTTGGAATGACAAAAACAAAAAGGATGATAAAAGGTACTTACAACCATAAGAAATATTCTTTGTAAGGTTAGTACCAAACATCATCCCTTGCATCGGGGAGCATGTTTCTAGCTTGCTAAGGGTACTTAAGGAACTACCAAAATTGGATTCCTTGCTAAAGTCAATTCCGGTGTATTAACAGATTTCTGAAGTGAGATTCAAAAATTCATATCTGCAGTTTTATTAACCCAAAAATTCTCATCTTTTGCCAGAGGAGAGCTTATATAATTGTCTAAATCTTTTGTATTCGGTGGTCGGACTGTTTCCAATTGGAAGAATGTGAAATTTGCAATTTTCTAGCTGTCTGTCATTCTGAAATTTTCAGCAAGCTGGGTCATGGTATTTTGGCCATAACTTTTGTTGCCCTGCTCCAAAGGAGCTGAATTTTTGGCACAAGCTAGATCATAATATTTTGCACAAGTTCGGTATTTATGACTCATTCGAAAAACATCATTTACTAGAAGTAAAACAGAGGACATGCTTGTTGCAACAAAGCTGAAAACAGCACATTCACATAGATTGTTCTTCCCTACTAGTGGCATATATTACAAGATCCATGAAATAATTTACATCATCCTTGCAGCAGAACAAAAGTCTACCATAAGTTCAAGGATTACATTCATGGAGACAAAAGAGAGTCATTCCCTAAAAACATCATCTAGTCGGAGTCAACAAAATAGAGCATCTCTGGATCTTCCTCATCATCGGATCCGTCATTTCCGCTATTAGGAGGTGGTGCCTGGTTTACTGAGCCTTCCCCATCTGACATGGCAGGATCATTAAGCTCAACCGGCTGGCCTGAAACGGTATCCAGGCCTGAATCACCCTGCATGGGTAACTCTGGAGCCACAGGCGCTGGCGGAGGATGCTGCAACTCTGCAATCACTTCCTGAGCTTCATTCAGGTCATCCTCCAAGTGGGCCACTAACTCGTGCTGCCCAACTAGCTCTTCGTTGAGATGGTGGACTTGGTGATCCAAGCCCCTGACCTGATCAGCTAGAGCCTGAGCTGCTGCTGCCACCGAATGGTTCTGGTGAGTGAGTGTCTCTATGAGATCGGCAGATGCCCTCACATAGTCAATCAGAGCGATCATGGTAGGGTCCTGAACTCGGGCCCTGCTGTCCCACCACAATATGGCATTTTCAGGCCGTGGTGGAAACAAGGCTGCAGGAGTGTGGTGGAGCTGCATCTGATGTTGTTGCCCAAATAGCAGCAAGGCATGTTGTGCCGCAAGCTCACAACCGGACAAGAAGGCATGGGCCCGTATAGCCACCACCAAGTCTTCCGGCCTCACTTCAGGTGGGCTCGGAATGGTAACGGTGACCTCAAACTGCATCACATTCCATTCAAGGCGATGCACCCCAACGTAGCGCGGCGGCTCGGTGTAACCACAGCGCTGCACGGTCTCCCACAGAAGCGCGGGAAAACCCCCCATGTGGAGGCAAGTGGAGTGGTAATGCCCCCGGTCGTCGATGTACATGGTACGGTTGCTAGGGCCAGCCATCTGAAATAAACAATAATCAGGACAAGTTTAATCACAAGTTTACCAAACCCAGTGATTAATTAAAACTGGACAGATTTCTGGAATGAACTTCAAAAATTCATAACTCAAAATTGAGCAATCCAAAAATCACCAAATTTCACCAGAATATCTAGGACATATTTCTCTACAACTTTGGTATTGAGTGCCAATGCTAATAGAGCTGCAAACCATCTAAATCCTTATGGACAAAAACTGATGTATGCAGGAATTATACAGCAGACAGAGAGGTAGTAAAAAGACTATATCTCCCTATCAGCTGGGTCAAATGACCTGAATTTTTGACAGTGGATAGATACACAAATTTGGAACATCTTTGCTATTCATGAGTTTCAGAGAAAACATCAATAAGGCAGGTCAATCTCAGCCTTGACCAGAGGTGTTCAGATTTGGGCAGAAACCAACCTAATGGTAAAACAACCATAATTCTCGATTGGTTGGGCTAAAATTTTCGAAATTTTTACAGAAGCCTAATAAGAAAATTTGGAACAACTTTTCCAATTTGAGCTTTTGCAGCTGAGGTGATCTTGTTGGTTGAAAAATTCATACCAACAGGGAGGTCTAAAAGACAATCTAGAGTATTCTTAAGTGAGTGCACAATTTACTTGTTGGCAACCAAACCTTATATTCATCCCTTAACCACAATTTATGTATTTATGCATTAACATGATGCATGAATGATCGACCTACTCATCCTCACAAAAGAAGAAATTGCCAAGTATTCTTGGACTTACGGAATTAGTCATCGGTGGCACATATAATACGTCTCTCCTTATAATAACTAGTCGAATTTCTAGCGAGCACACAACCTATGGTCTCGTGGTTAGCGTACCTGCAGAAAATATTCATCACTGAACCGTTTGTGCCAGCACTCACAAACAGTTCCCATGTACCTCACGCCACATGGGTGACGCATATGCGGTTACCCACATATGATGACCACACCCTGCTGCTCACTATAGAAGCAACAGTTCAACCAGTAAAGTAAAAGCATTACAGTTATTATAACACCGTGAAGATGTTATATTGACTGCACCCCAAGTAGGCCACTGCTTGGGGAACAGCGTCCAGTAGTCACACCCTCTGGCGATGGGCGACCATTACTCACCTGACGTCTGTTTGCGTCGTTACAGAATTTAAATTGCAGGAAATAAATGTGCTGGAAGTCAGTCATATATATAATATGTAAGCCACCTGAAGACTACCCACTTAAACCCTAGGGCTCATGTTCTATTCTTTTCAACCCTAGCGTAACCAACGATGCTTTCAAAAGTCCAGATTAAGTTTTGCACATCATAAAATATTTTTAAGACTCGTCATACCACCCGCTGCCTATTTTTTGGCTCTGATACCAGCTGTGGCAGACCGCCTCAATTAATCCATCTCAAACGCATGGGCCCACCTCCACTGTGGTGCTCCACACCCATGAACCGAGCTAATCATGCAACCGTCGGATACCTTCCCGATTAAACCACCATTCTCATGACCGAAACGAAATAGCAGCAGTCCCACTCGAAGATGGGCTCAGGCAGTACAACTCATCATAAATTTTACAACACAAGGTTCACAGGGATAATTATACAAACACAGTGCATAAGTTTTAGTTATTACAAACCAGAGTTATAATACAGCGGAAGTCTAAACGTCGGTACACATAACATCATGTGGAGCCCTCACATGACATTCAATCCCTGCGGCCTGAGTCGGACTCAGACGGCACCCGCTCCACAGTCCAACCATCAGGAAGCACACAAGGCCAAGTAAGAGCAGCAACGGGATCATAGCCATCACCATTATCTGAAAAATAAGCCACAGTCAAGGCTGAGTATACTAATACTCAGCAAGACTTACCCGACCAGGTTAAATTCTAGACATGCAAGGCTTTCTGGCTGAGGGGTTTGTTTTGCCAAAAAGTAGCTACAAATTGATCCATATTTTCAATATTTTAGCCAAGTTAAAGTGAGACTAAACATTACTAAATTTGCCAAGCTATCCAACAACAATCAGTGTCGAAAAACAATTGATTAACAAATCATCAACATTTCTCCACTACCAGCATTTCTAACCATGGCCCAAGCACACTGATGTGTGACGAGAGATCAAGCAGCTTCATGTAACCGCGAAGGACGGACAACTCGAGTTTATTTCAACCATGCATGGGACAACCTAATCGTACGACCCGTGAGAGACACCCAGGACCTCACGAGGCAACCGTTCCCATCTCTCCCTGCCATCTGCCATCAGGGCCTACTCCACCCGAGTGCACTCCCCAACGAACCCCAGGTGCCCCAGGCAAACATGTGCCGCGGCCACTGCTACACTCGCCATCATCCCCCTCGCCCAATGGAGTAGGAAGACCCATCAGACGTCAGTTTGAATTAAGTACTAGGTTTACCAGTTTACCACATTTCTTGGCATATGATTAGTACCTTCAAAAGCTTGACCAACTGACCACACCCTCAATGCCTTAGCCAAAAACCCTCTGTGCAAGCGGGACGTTCAACCAAACAGGAATATCGTACAAGCCCCGCTTGCCGAACTTCATGCATAAACATAAAGTAAAAACCTATATCTCGTGAGTGACAAGGCAATCACTCGACTTCTACCGATCCTAATTAAGCATGGCAGTCTAAACGACCTACACATACTAGTATTAGGACATGGGTACCTAGGGATCATGCAACTAGGGTTTCATTCAATGCACAAAGTAAGACATACAATAAGAAGTGTTAGTTTTGACAGTGGGTTATGCTCCGGGGCTTGCCTTCCTGATCACCGGCCTTGGGCCCTTCCAGACTCTGGTCCGGGTCTTGAGCAGCAGTGTAGTTCACCTCAGCAGCGACTGGATCACCCTTGGACTCGGCCTCGATCTCGTACACTCCGTCAACAATGGGATGATCTACATGAAATGCGGATGCATGAGATGCAGTAATGCACGAGCAATCCATTATAAGGATAAATGCAACAACTCACTAATACATCACTGGGCAATCATTTACGGAGTATAAATAACTAAGAAGCTCACAAAGAAAGCTGGGTGGGGCTACTTTTAGTTGCTGAGTAAGCCTAGTTTGGATCTGAATTAACATATAAAGAAGTTTTATTAAACCTTTTAATATATTAAAAACAACTTAAACTACTACATAAATTAAGTAAAACATCTATAAATGACCACTAGTAGTACAATGGTGTTTCTATAGCTAAATCAGACATTCAACACCCCAGGTTGCTATACATGTTTTTGAATAAATTTTTCAGCAAGAAAACTATTTATTAATTAAGTATATCCTAGCTAGTTTTTACCAAATAAAGCCAAAAAAATATTTGTACATAAAAAAATTAAGGTAAACATGTTTCTATGTTCTTGACAGCCAAACCTATTTTTCTAGAATTTTCCAGTATTTTATCTATTTGTTTTCTATTTCTTTCAACAGCCAACATTTACCACTAGTTAGAAAATCATAATAAATTATACAAATACTGTCTGCAGCTGAAATTTTTGCTGCAACTACTATTCTACTAGAGACATTTTTTGTGAATTTTTCTAACCCATACAGAATATTTGGTGATTTATCTACCTTTAACTAGCTAGAGCCAAACTCAAACCATAATTAAAAAGTATACACTTTATGGAGCTGATTCTTTTTGTGAGGGTTCCTATACTCTAGAGAAGCTCTAAAAAATTTGCCAAATTTTATTGAGTAGTATATATATTTATTACTTTTTCTACTCTATTAACTCAACTAAACCTATATCTATCAAAAACATGCATAGGCTCTGACCAACAAAGACTCAAATCTACTCTACTAAACACAACAGAACCATCAGAGGTGGTTTTGCATTTTTAGCACATGCGTATGATTTATAAAGCAATTAAAAAATACCTCAAGCACTTATTCATATATACATCAATACATCAGGAATTGCACAGTTTACATATGCATATGATACATCACTAGAAAGGTAATTTCATAAGTATTCTAGAAAGTCCAAATTTGTGATTTTATGATTTTTCTGTGATTTTTAATGATTTACCAAATTTCAGCCAAATTCAAAAGAAAAGAAAACATCAATAGGAAAAATATTTTTACATCGGGGCTCCTGCAAAACTGAAAGTAATTGCACCCAGGTCCTTTCTTCGCAAATAGGTCCTCAGATTCTCACAAAAACCCCCTACAAGATTTCCACTTCACACATAAATCCAAAACTCTTGCACATAACCCCCTCACTTTCTAATTCTCTTACCCTTCTCTCCCTCTTCTTCAACCTCCAGATAGAGACCGAGCTGGGCTCGGTTGTCGCCGGCGGCCGGCCAGGGGGTGGCCCTGGTGGCCGGACGGCCGGCCGTAGGGGCGGGCGAGCGGCCAGGGAGGGCCGAGGGCGGCCTGGCCCCCTTCAGCTTGGCCGGCTCTTGGCCCGGGCGGGCTGGCCACGAGCAGACCGGCGCCGGTGGTGGCGCGACGAGGGAGAAAGGGTCGGGGAGGATCACTGAGTTATGGTGGTTCCATTTTGGTGGTTGGGGAAGGCCGAGGAGGAGTAGGGAGGGCTACCCACGGCGAGGGGCGGAACTCGACCGGCACAGAGCAATGGCGGCCAGAAAACTTCAAAATTCGCAAGCTATGCTCTATGGCGGAGAGAGCGGAGTGGTTGAGGGTGAAGAGGACGAGGTGGAGAAGCTATGGACGCAGTGAATTGAGGAATGGCAGGGGAGGAGAGTTAAGTTGGCCGGTGAATCCTCCGGTCTTTACTGTCCATGGGCGATGAGCGTCCTTTTCTTGGCCAGCGCGACGGACAGCTCAGCACGCTTGCTTGGCACGGCTAGGGGGCGCGAGGAAACAAGGACACGTGGCGGGACAGCTGGAGGATGGCGGATGGCGTCAATGGCATCGAGATTGGCCCTGGCTGGGGAAAACCAGTCAGACCGGTTGTCTGATCCGGTCCGACCGGATTCGGCCTTTTGGCTGATCGAAGTGGCTGCCTCCCCTTTGATTTTCCTCACAATTTCTTGTAGAAACTCAGGGAGCGCCCAATACAAAGTTGTAGATCATAGTTCAGGCTACCACTTTACAAAGAAACTTATATCATTTGCTCAAGGGTTTGAAAGTTGCAAGGCTCTAAAGTTCGGCAAAAACTCGAATTTCAGGACTTAGAAGAATTCATCCAAGTGCTGAAAATTCGGGGGTTTGACCTGATTTTGACCAAGGTTTTGAATGATCAATCCAAGTTTTTCTTGATCCGCATCACCACCATTGTAAAGAGGGTACTTTGTACTCCAATTTTTATATTGGTGGAATTCCAAGTGTTTAGGCAAAATCTAAAGATATTAGCCTCTCGAGAAGGGCAAAACGTAAAACCCGCAACACATGAAATGACAGTCAAATGAGTTCAAAATTGAATTTTGAATTTTTATTTGAACTTTTCATACTCATTTGAGTTCATAAACATGTAGTTGACATTATTTGTGACATTTTGGTATAATTTTGTATTTTAACTATTTTGATTATTTTGGTTGACTAAGTCAACACATACACACAAATGCACAAACAATATGATTATGAAATGATGCATGTCATTATTGGTTTAATTGAGTTCATTAAGGGTCTTAATTACACTAGTGACACTAGGGGTGTCACACAAATCCCGTGGATGGGACACATTCACAACCTAGTTTAGAGGCACACCCAAATATTGAAACTAAGACATCGGACTATCCAGGTTCTATTGTGATGGGAAACCACGATGAGTCATCAAGGATAGAAGAGATTTCAACAAATTATATTGATTCTAGAGAAACTTTTGATAGAAAGACTACAATTGTCGACACATATTTTTCTGAGTAAATTGGTAACAACCTCAACAATGATCCAGATCCAAAGACCATGGCATAGTGTCGTAAACGATCGGACTGGAATAAATGGGAGGAAGCAATTCAGCCGGAAATAGCCTCGCTCACTAAGAGGGAAGTATTTGCACCAGTAATGACTACACCTCCAAGTATCTTTCCTGTTGGATACAAATAGGTTTTCGTCCGCAAACAAAATGAAAACAACGAAGTGGTGAGATATAAAGCGAGACTAGTAGCACAAGGGTTCACGCAGAGGCTCGGCATTGATTTCAATGAAACTTACTCTCCAGTTATGAGTGGAATCACATTCTGATATTTAATTTCATTGGCAATACAAAATCATCTATCTATACAGTTGATGGACGTAGTGACAGCCTACTTGTATGGGTCACTGGATTCTGACATATATATGAAGGTTCCTGAAGGAATCCCAATATCGAATCCAAACACAAATCGCAACATGTAGTGTGTAAAACTCAAAAAGTCACTCTAAGGCTTAAAACAATTGGGTCGAATGTGGTACAATCGACTAAGTGAATTCCTTCTGAAGAAAGGATACATCACATGTGATTATTCACCATGTGTTTTTATAAAGAAATCCGACACAGGATTTTGTATTATTTCAGTTTATGTTGATGACTTAAATATAATTGGTCATATGCAAGACATAAATGAAGCACAAAATCATCTAACGACGGAATTTGAGATGAAAGATTTGGGTCAAACAAAATTTTGTTTGGGTTTACAACTTGAACATCTTTCCACGGGAATTTTAGTACATCAATCTGCTTATATCCAGAAAATATTGGAAAAATTCAATATGGACAAATCATATCCATCAAAAACTCCTATGGTTGTACGATAACTAGATATGAAGAAAGATTCATTTCGACCAAGGGACGATGGAGAAGAATTATTGGGACCAGAGGTTCCATATCAAGTGCCATTGGAGCATCAATGTATCTTGCAAATAGCACCCGACCGGATATTGCTTTTGCAGTGAACTTACTAGCTAGACACAACTCTGCTCCTACAAAATGACACTGGACAGGAATTAAGAATATCTTTCGATATCTCAATGGTACAAGAGATCTTGATCTTTTTTAAGAAAAATCAAGAATTAAATATGATTGGATATACTAATGCTGGCTACTTATCTGATCCCCACAACGCCAGATCACAGACAGGTTATGTTTTTCTACATGGTGGTACTACCATATCATGGAAATCTTTCAAACAAACATTAGTGGCTACCTCCACCAATCATTCTGAAATAATTGCTTTGTATGAAGCTTCACGTGAATGCGTGTGGCTACGCAGAATGATAAACCACATACAACAACCTTGCGGTATTGGTGCTATCGACTCACCAACAATTATCTATGAAGAAAATACAACTTGTGTTGCACAAATGGAAACAGGTTACATAAAGAGCAATATAACAAAGCATATTGCACCTAAATTATTCTACCCTCATCAATTAAAACAAAGTGGAGAAATTGATATTTTGCAAATTAAATCTTGTGATAATCTCGCTGATTTATTCAAAAAGTCCTTACCATCATCAATATTTTAGAAATTGGTACATGGAATTGGTATGAGATGACTTTGAGATTTGCAAAGTTCAGGGGGAGAATTGTCTTAAATTTAACCTAAACAAACATCGTATTGCACTCTTTTCCTATATGAGTTTTAATAGGCTTTCTCATAAAGGTTTTTAATGAGACAATATCAATACAAGTATATATATCTATCTCTAATTTTCCCACAGGGGTTTTTAAGGAGTTATCAAAGATATATTAATTCTTCTCATATTTTTCCCAAAGGGTTTTTAGGGGGAGGATATCACATACATGCTCTATCATTTTTCTCCTTATTTTCCTACAAGGTTTACAGGAGTTTTTCAGGGCATATCATTATACACAAGGGTTTCTCCTCAATTTTTCCCACAGGGTTTTTGGAGGAGTTTTTCCCACATTTTGGATAAACAACATGGTTTCTCCTCAAAAAATTTTCCAATAAGGTTTTTAGAGGAGTTTTCACCATATTTTGGAATGAAGGATATACTTCCAACAATGAAGTACACATTTTCAAGGACGAAGGACAAGGCATACATGAAGATTACATGAAACAAATTGATCAAGGGGGAGTGTTAGAAATAGTTAGTTTATGATAAATTAGTTAAATCACATGATTAGCACATGGGTTAGCAGTTAATCCCATCATTAGCGTGCGCTAATGACAGGACACATCGGTTAGCAAAGGCGCCTGTTCAGGAGGGGGCGTGTCCCTCCGAACAGGCATATCCATGCCCCTTCAGGGTTGTATATATAGGTGAATCCTTCATCCAATCAATACAACATAGAATTATTTATCCAATCACAGATTACATTTCATCAATTCTAAACATATATATGGCAAGCGGATCACCTAGTACATAAAAATGTAGGCATTAGTGTCATAGCATAAGGGACGGTCATTTATAGCTGGAGCAGAAAAAGTCATATAACTGAACAAATATTGAAAACATTGTAGTCTTTTTTCTCCTACCAGATCAGATTTGGCTCCAAGCATCGCGTTTCACAGGATTCACAAAGAGAGAATTAGAAACAAGTAGAATGTTTAGCTGGTTGAAAAGTGAGGTAGAAAGCAAAGGAAATAAAGAGCGAACAAATGAATCAAATATAAATTCTAAAGAGCCCAGAAGGTAGAGAAACAGGTTTGAGCAGAGTCTGTCAAGATGCATGAGGAGTCATCATTTTGGGCATTATTGGGGAATTGACAGACTTGCATACATGGAGCATCACCTCGCACCAACATTCCAAGCTTAGTACGTACGCCCCCAAAAGAATCAAGATATCTAAGATAGGATCAATAGTGAGTAACAATGATGGAGAGGACAACAACGATGAGACAAATTTAGACATGAGAGAAGATAAAGACCTTAAGGGGTTAACAAGTGAATCAGAAATCTTTAGAGGATTTGTGCAACTGACATTGTATATATTGGCGTCCAGCAGATTTCTCTGGCACACAGATTTTGTTCCTCATCGCCACTTCATGTCATCTAGGGATAAAAACAAATTAGATTAAAAATGGATGCTGGCATTTCCATATCCTAATCTGCTTTGTTTAATCATATTCACGGCTAAGTTGGAACGGATAATTCACACTTTTTATAGCATTTCTGTAACAGTTAATATTTGACAAAATGAAAGCTACTACACCGTGGACATCGGTTGACTTGGCCTGTGAGGCCCATGAACCTATTTTTTGAAGAGTCCCATCAACTCATGGCCCAATCCACTGTCAATGTTAATCAAGATCTAAGGTTGGTCTATCAAGAAACTTCTCGTGTACGTGCTCATGTTGCTCTTGCATTACACGTGTCCCTAGATTGAAAGGGAGTGTGGATCATGGTGTAGCATGTTTTGGGGGCACAACAACTCATCAAGCTCGGTCTACTTTCTGCATGTATTTGACTATTTCTTACTCTGTCAATTCTATTACTGTGTCCTTCAGAAAAACAGTGCCAGGGCATTGGACCGGACATGTTAAAATCAGTTACTTAGAGACCGTAGCACCTCAAGCTCCATCTCATCATGAAGGTTGTGCCTAGCTAAGTTGATATCGCAAGCTGCTGCTTCGCATGAGCACGCAACAGGCAACAAAGCATTGGGGGCCTGCTTGTTCCTTGACGCCGCACATTCCAGCCACTACATTAGTGTCCATTTTCCCTTCCATTTGCAATCTTGTGTGTGTTCTCCTGACGCCGCACATTCCAGCCACTACATTAGTGTCCATTTTCCCTTCCATTTGCAATCTTGTGTGTGTTCTCCCTACTCTTGGCATGGATGGTGCAAAATGTTAGGGGAGAGAGCTGGATTCCTAATTCCTCTAAACGGCTGTAATGTTTTTGTTGTATTTCTCCCTTGCTTTTATAAACCAGAATAATGGGCGGACTCGTGTGTTTATAGGGAAGCATATTTTGGCAAACAGTGACCTCGTTGCAATTAGGGAGAAAGAGAAGAGAATGGCCTTCAGTCAAAATCTTTCAGCAGTATCTCAACCACCAATGCCAATGCATCCATGTCAAACATGTGGCAGAGCACAGAGTTTTGGAATTAATCCTTTTTTTTCCTAGAAAGAGATTACAATTCCAAAAACAAAACTTACACAGTTGGTAGTATATATGGGCATACAACATGTTAGTATTAGCATTGAGGGGGGACGGCAAAGAGTGACAAAGGTTGCTGATGATGTCTTTTAATTTGGAAAGTGTACATTATTAAGAGATAAGCTACACCTACACATGCACTGATTAACTATATACAAGCAGGCCGTAAGAAAACTGTGAAAGTAAAGCAACGATCCGCGACATGGAAGTCTTGTGCAACGTGACGGTTCGCTTCTTCGGTTCTTCCACGCATGCATGCTAGGAAACACCGCATCTTTAGGCAATGTCGTTGTGCAAAAAGCCCAAAACCCTAGCAGCGTATGGGCGTAACAGATTTCTCCGGCACACGAATTGCTTTCCTTATTGCCACTTCATCTCATCTAGGCATAAAAAATAGATTGAAAATAGATAGTGGTATTTCCATATCCTAATTCTCTTTGTTTAATCAAATTCGGGGATAAGTGGATATTGTACGAGATGTAAGTGATCGTACGGGGTTGGAATGGACAATTCACATTTCCATATAGCATTTCTAGCAGATTAATAGTTCATAAAATGAAAGCCAGACCATGGACATCGGTTGACTCGGCTTGTGAGGCCCATCAACCTATTTTCGTATATGAGGCCCATCAACTCATGGGCTCCATCCACTCGGGTAGTGTCAACCGAGGTCTGAGGTTTTTTTTTTTTTTGACAAGAGAGGTCTGAGTTGGTCTGTCAAAAAACTTCTTGTGTACGTGGTGTACGTGCTTGCTGCCTTTCGCTCCTGCTCCCTCCGTCCAAAAAAGAATGCAATTCTCGCTTCTCGAGAAATTTTAGTATCTTAAGTTTGACTAATTATAGATAAAAAAATATCAATGTTTATGATATAAAATATATATCATTAGATTCGTTATAAAATATACTTTTATAATAAATTTAGTTAGAGCCATAAATATGAGTACAATTCCCTAGAAACTTGGTCAAACGTGAACCACTCAAACTGGCACGCAACCCACAATTGCGTTCTTTCTAGGACAGAGGTAGTAGATTGAAAGGAAGTGTGGATACAAACACTCAGGTGCCTAGTACAGCCGGTGAGCATGCAGCCGGCGCGAGTAAGGTTTCCAGGAATTGCACTCGCGTCTATCACCGGGGTTTAGCCTATATAAATTTCATTGCCTCTCACGCGTGAAGCCGTAAAGGGAATGCGACACGCACATTGCCTACAGAGCCATGGATGGACCCGGTGATCTTACGAAGAAAGCGATCTGCTGATCTGAGTGTACTATAAATTTTGTTGTGTTCACGTGATGTGAGTGTGGTGTGTGTAAGGTTGATGTAAGTTGTATATAAGGAGATACTATAATTGTGCCCAGATGAGATGTGTCAAAGAAAAAAAAGAAAGGGAGTGTGGAGCATGGCGTAGCGTGTCTTGGGGTCACAACTCGTCAAGCTCGGTCTACTTTTTGGTATGTATTCGACTATTTCTTACTCTGTCAGTTCTATTAATTTGATTTTTCAAGGTGGGTAGCTTCAATAATTTGATTTTGAAGCCAAGATCTTCTTGATCAGTTCCTATTGTCGATTAGAAAAGCGGTGCCAAGTAAGACAACAACGAAAATCCAAGGACAGAAGTGGCAGTTATAGCCACGACACGTTGAATCGGACTCGTTACTCAGAGACCGTACAACCTGAACCTTCATTTCATCTTGATGCTTGCGCCTAGCGAACTGGATAGCACTAGCTGCTGCTTCGCACGGGCATGCAGCCGGCGACATGGGTCTGCTTCTTTCCTGACGCCGCACATTCCTGCCACTACACATTCAGCGTCCATTGTCCCTCCATTTTGCAATCTTGTGTGTGCTCGCCCTACTCTTGGCATGGATGGTGCAAAACGGTGGGAGAGGGCTGTGAGATGTTATTGTTGTGCTGCCCCTTGTTTTTATATAAACCAAAGTAATGGACAGACTCATGTATTTATAGAGAAGCATCTTTTGGCAATCGGTCAACTTGTTGCAATTAGGGACAAAGAGAAAAGAGTGGCCTTGAATCAAAATAGTTTGGTAGTATGTCAACCACGAATTGCAACGCGTCAGTGTCCAACACATGGCAGAGTAGAGAGTTTTGGAATTAATTAATCATTCTTTCTTCCTGAGAGAGATAACAATTCCGAAAACAAAAACCACAATTGCTTTAAAGAACAACTCAACATTTACGGTTGGTGGTATATATATCGGCATACAACATGTTAGTATTATAGCATTGAGGGGAGTAGCAAGAGCGACATAGGATGCTGAGATGACATCTTTTGATTTGAAAATGTACATTATTGCATAACTATATACAGGCAGGCTGTAAGAAAATTTTGAAAGTAAAGCAACGCCCTGCGACATGGAAGTCCCGTGTGTTGACGCTAAATTTGGCCAACACACTGAGTGCACTAGAGCGTGCGGGTCGTAAACAGACCGAATCCACAACGAGGCTGCGCAAACCGGTAAAACTGGTTTGGAAAACTAGTAAAACCGGTTTTCTAGAGTTTCGCTGTAATCAGTCGTTTTGAGGGATAACTATCACACTTATGTGGTGAAGAACGATTAGGTTTACCAGCAAACCAACAAAGAGATAACGAACGCACTTACTTAGCGAAGAACGACTAGTTTACGAGCAAACTAGCAAAAGCCGTCGAAGCTCTCGCCCGGGAGGGACCCCATCAGGGCGTGAACGTGCCGGACGTGCCCTAGGTTGACCAGCAAGCCTTAGGACGCCATCTATGGTCGTGGAGATCAGTAGACGAACAACATGTAGAGGTTGGAAGAGAATTAGGGTTTGAAAGATAAAAGTAAATGCATAATTGTTTGGATTCGATTGGATTCAACCCTCAATCGCCATGGCCCTTTATATTTATAGGGTGGGGAGGTCTGCCCCGCAAGGAAATCCTTTTACAAGTCATAATCCACACAGATCTCCAAATCTACTTGGACTCTGCTAGAAACCGGTTCAATCGCTTTGACAAAACCGGTTTGTGTTATCAGATCAGACATGGTAATCAAAATCGGTTTTACCTATTTGGAAAACCGGTTCCATTGATTTTGTCTAGGTGAAGATCTTCCCGAAGCCATAATTCTCTCGTCCAAACTCCAAATCGGACTTTCCATATATGCATTTTGATCGTCTCAACGAAAGCTATGCAATGGTGCAATCTAAATGCTAATTTGACAAAGTAACAAAATCCGGTCTTATCGGTTTCTAAAACCGATTTAACCTGTTTGCCCAGATTGCAAAAAAAACATCTATCATGCCAATTTTGATCGTCAACACTGTACAACGCGACGATTCGGTTCTTGCACGCATGCATGATGCTAGGACACGGCGATGAAGCATCTTTAGGCAATGTCGCTGTGAGAAACGCCAAACAGAGTACCAGGCTGCTCCTTTCTTGGCGCCACCCATTCCCACCACTATGCGTGTTTTCTTACCTATTTGGCTATATGAGCTGCTGCTTCGCATACGCAAGTGGCCGGCGACAAGTAATCCTCGAAACTGTCACACTGTGCACATTATTCCTGCCACTACATCCAACATCCATTTTCCCTTGCATTTGCAATCTTGTATATGCTCTCCCTACTTTGGCATGGATGGTGCAAAACGGTGGGAGGGACAGGCTAGAATGCAAAACGGCTGTGAAAGCATTTTTGATGTCTTGCCGCTTGCTTTTATTAACCAAAATAGTGGGCGGGCTCATATGTTTACAGGGAAGCATCTTTGGGCAAGGTTTTAATGGTCAACATGTAATTGGGGAGAAAGAAAATAAAAAGGCCTAATTGGTTGGCTACCAAGAGTTGCCAAGCTAAAATGTGGGCAAGCCAAAATATTGGTTGGTCATCTCCCATTCCCGTCGTCGAGAAACTAACCAATAATGGGGAGTTGGGGCTTTAGCCCTATACGCCGAATTTCTACCTGCACAGAATCATGTGGTTCCATTCTTGTTATTTCTAGAGGTTCACATACATCCTGTCGGTGTGGTGGAGCTCTTTTACGGTACTCTGTACTACCAAAGAGTGATACATAGTATGAACCCACATAAGTAAAGGGTAGTTTAGTAATTTCACTTGGATGGAAATAAAGTTGAGATATCTCAAAGATCAAAGTGATTCTTGGAAATATAAATATTTCAATTATGCCATTTACTTTCCCCCAAAATGCCTGTATACTACCATACTACACATTGTATACTACTATACTACTAAAGTCTCTAGTAGTATCCAATTAATCTCAACCGTACGATTCTTTCGTACTAGTCTTTTTTTAGACACTAGTATAGAATAGTATGAAGTATTGTAGAAGATCTCGACGATTAAAATCACCGTTCAAGACCATAGGAGTGGCATACAACTTTGACCTACGGGTCGGCCCCATTACCTTTCGGAATGGGTAATCTCCTAGGCTTCACTGGCGCCACCAGCACCGCAGGCCGCAGCGCCACTCCCGCACACACATGGACGCTGATTTACTTGCTTCTTTTGCATTACACAAGCTCTTAATTAGATTCAAGTGAGTGGGCTCAGCGTTAGTGTGTTTGGCACACTGCTCATCAGGCTCGATCTGATTTATGCATGTAACTATTTCTTACTCTATCAGCTTTATTAATTATTAATTTACCTTTTGTGTTGATATCTTCTTTATCAGTGTTTAATCTTTCGCAACCAACAACGAAAACTTATGGAGTGAAGTGGCAGCTATAGCGCGCGGAACATTTGACTGGTTAAATCAGAGACTATACCACCCGGCACCCGGTCTCTCAATCTCCCCTTCTAGCCATTCAGGTGCACTGAGGATTTGTGGAGCTAGAAGCTGCTGTTCTTATCCATGCAGCCAACAAAGCAGGCGGACAGGCTGCTTGTTCCTCGATGCCGTCCATTCCTCTCGCCCCTACATTTGGTGTCCACTTTCCCTTCTGTTTGCAATTTCGCATGTGCATGTGTGTTTGGCCTACTCTTGGCATGGATGGTGCAGAACGGTGGGTATGTAGGGGCTAGGTTCCTAGTAAATGGCTATAGAGGCGTTATGAAGCAAAACAATGGGGCACACCCACGTATTTATAAGAAAGGAAGCAACTAGGCCGAGAGAGATCACCAGATAGGGCTTGATCGAGACTCCGCCTTATCTATACACGATGCGCTTTAAAAAAATATATAATCGCAACACGCCTCATCTTCCTCCACGCGCTGCCCCCTCTTGTCTTCCTCGAGCGACCTCTCATAGATTCGCCCTACCCTGCACCACCCTTCCTTTGAGCTTACTACCGGGGCCATGATACGCTCCCAAGAATTGCAGCGGTTGCAGCGATGATAAAGTAACAACCAAAGTTTTGTACATTTTTCTACACAAAATTAGAAAAAGAAATAGAATTAAAGCGTTGCATAGAGAAGATCCTTCTAAGGTAAACAGATTCTAAAACGGCAAAACCACTAAAACTAATGCTAGATGAAAATGTTTATGAGAAAAATCTTCACATGTCAAATAACCAAAGGTCAGACAAATGATCTGAGCGCGGCAATGCCGCACATTGTTTCTAGTAAGACCTAAGGGTCGTGCCGTTACCTTTCCGAATGGGGGATCCCCCAGGCTCCACCGGCGCCACTCCCGCACACATATGGACGCTGATTTGCTTGCTTCTTTTGTACTCCCTCCCTTCCAAATTATAGGTCGTTTGACTTTTTTAACCCCAATTTTGACCACTCGTCTTATTCAAAAAATTATGCAGAATATCATATTTTTTATTATGAGTTGCTTAATTAATACAAATACTTCAATAATAACTCAAATTTGACTATGTTTGCACAAATTTTTTGAATAGGACGAGTGGTCAAACTTGAGATTAAAAAAGTCAAACGACCTATAATTTGGAACGGAGGGAGTATTACACATGCTCTTAGTCTTAGATTCAAGTCGGTGGGCTCAGCGTTAGTGTGTTTGGGGGCACTGCTCATGAGGCTCGGTATGATTCATGCATGTAACTATTTCTTACTCTATCAGCTTTATTAATTATTAATTTTCCTTTTCAGTTGATATCTTTCTTAGGGGACAGGAAACCGTGAGTTGATATCTTCTTTATCAGTGTTTAATCATTCGGAACCAACAACGAAAACGAAAATTTATGGAGTGAAGTGGCAGCTATAGCTCGCGGAACATTTGACTGGTTAAAGCAGATACTATCTATACCACCCAGTCTCTCTGATCTCTCTCTCCCCTTAGTAGTACAGGTGCACCGAAGGTTTGTGAAACTACGTGCTGCTGTCCTTATGCATGCAGCCAACAAGGCAGGCGGGACTGCTTGTTCCACGATGCCGCCCATTCCCTCTCGCCCCTACATTTGGTATCCACTTTCCCTTCTGCTTGCAATCTCGCCTGTGCAGGTGTGTTTGGCACTCTTGGCATGGATGGTGCAAAACGGTGGGTAGGGACAAGCTAGGTACCTAGTAAATGGATATAGAGGCGTTTTGTTGTGCCGCCCTATGCTTTTATGAGGCAAAACAATGGGACATATTCATGTATTTATAAGGAAGGAAGCTACTAGGCCGAGAGAGACCCCTCCACCTTATATATATTAGATACACTATAAAAAATAGATTCACAACACGCCTCATCTTCCTCCGCGCACAGCCTCCCTTGTCTTCCTCAAGCGACCTCTCATAGATTCGCCCTGTCCCGCACCACCCTGCCGCCAACCACCATGGTGCTGGTTCGCCTCCAACGCTGGCTAGGACCGCCGCCCACTCTCCTCTCTCTCCACCTCCACCTCCTCCAATCAAAATCTTTTGGTAGTATCTCAACCATGGTATCGATGCCAAATACGTGGCAGCGCAGAGATTTTTTAGAACCAATCACTTTTTTCCTATCTGAAAGGGCTAAAAATTCTGACATAAACAATTGCTTCACATCCAACTTCTCTGATTGGGGCATACACACTACCAGAGAACCGGCTTTCAGTACTGCCTTTCTTTTTTTAAAATACCGGTTGTTTTTACCAGCCGGTACTAAAGTCATTTATGAGAAAAAAAATTTAGACTTCTCCAATCCCTCGCCTCTCCCTCTCTCCTCTCTTTTTTTTTCACCGCCGCTTCCTGCTTCATCTCCCTTCTCTGTTCTTTTTTCTTGGAAGAAAAAAGAACAAAGGAGGGAGATGATGCAGGAAGCAGCGGGGAAAAATGAGAGAACAAGAAAGAGGTGAGGGCCGGAGAAGCTTCTCTAGAACCTCTCTAAATTTAGTTCAGAATCAACATTCAATAAATATTACAAGAAAAAATTACAAAGAAACAACAACAGCAAAAATGACTAAAGCATAATTTACACAACATGACGGTTCGCTAGGGTGGTAATGAAGAATCCTCCACTCGTTACTCATGCTCTCAATGCACATTAGTACCGGGTGAAGCCACTAGAGTGGATCTTCCACCAGGTACTAATGCATCTCCGCTTTTGTACCTGGTAATAATGCTTGACATTAGTACCGGGTCCAATGCTGGCTAGTACTAATGTGTATTAAGAGTATTAGTACCGGAACATTTTGAACCTTACAACATGCTGAAGAACATAAAGTTCTATATGTATTTGTTCAAGTATAGATTTGTCAAAATTCAGCTATAAGAAATATAAATGAATCTTGCAAACTGAGTGTAGCTCAGCCTTTTAGTTTTTGGGGTGGAATCTGTCCATGGGTGCGTATTTTTCTAAATTTACTCAAAAAGTTAACTGATGTTATTCTTTTAGTAGTAGATAGGGTAATTGGGTTTGTGCATATGTGTCTCTATTTGTACTGGTGTTTAAAAAAGTTGGAACGAATTTTGCAAAATTATAAAACAGAGGAAGATAATGGAGCATAGTGGAAGAAAAGCTACACGAAGGAATCCGATCCATTAATGAAAATAAAAAGAAAGGTGTAAAATCTCTCACAAATGGATTCCCACCAGGGCCTGACGAGGGACTAGCTTCGTTGAGCTTTTCCAGAAATTGAATATTATCGATCACTTCTTCCATCACCCACCGGTCACGTTTTTTGTGTTCCTCACTTCATTAAACACTTCACTAGTCATATTGGAACTATGGTCAGGGACTAGTAGGGACTACTGAGTAGTGGTCCCTGGTGGCCTGGTCCACAAAACTTGAATTGGATATATTATCACTAGGGAGAGAAGCAAGAGGTACACAGGTTTGAAGTCTTTGCCTCTCTCTACATGTTCTGTTCCTTCCCAACTGCATTGGCCCACTTGCCAGCCCGCTCCCAAGGCATTGTCCACTTAGGGCGTGTTTAGATGTGCGCGTTTTGCATAAAGTTTATGCATTGGGCCGCGTGCACAGATAAAAGAAATGAACTGACACGGTTCTCAAGGTGTAAACTTTATGCAAAATATGTGCATCTAAACACCCCCTTAAGCTGTAACACTAGTTTTTGTACGACATCACCAGAGACCAGACACCTCTACAGCATACACCATACGCCAGTAAAAATGCAACCGGCCCATCACCAGCTGGCTACTCATCAGTCTGAAACAACCCAAGTTCCTTTGCTTGTTTCTTGTGCTATCCAAGAAATACAGAGTACTGCTGAGACGTTTTCGACCTGAAGCAAAACCATGTGTTTCGCACATACAACTTGTTTTCTTCTTCTCGATCTGCTGCCACGTGCAATTCGATTTGTGACCAAATCTGTTGCCTTGGCGGTGGAGACGGAGAGGCTCTGCTGCGTGGCATTCAGAACTGCCAAGGAAACAGATTTGCCTTTGATGCTATCATCGGTTCTGAACTTCAGGGGAATTTGCTTTCATGGCCTTTGAGCTTGCCACCGGTGGCATGATACGCTCCCAAGAATTGCAGAGCGATGATGAAGTATGAAACCTAAGTTTTTATGTTTGCTTTCAGTATCGGTTTGCTATCTTGTTTCATGGTACTGAACAACTTCGATCCCCACACGTCCATGTTACCACTTGTAGAGACCTTTTCGAAATGCCGCTATTGTGGTATGCTTAGCTTATTTGTTGCCACTCCAGAAGTGTAAGGATATGCAGCATGCTGCACGCAGTGGTGTAAATGAGTACACACCCAACCTGTCAGGTGGACAACCTAGATACTGAAACCATTTTCTGAAATCAATTAGTGTGCCCACTATGGAGATAATAACTAAATGAACGAACGTACCACTTGTGCACATGATTATGAAACTTTTTCATAAGTAAAAGATTTATTCATTGCACATGCTTATGAAACTTTTTTTCATAAGTAAAAGATTTATTCATTAAGTACAAGTTACAGTGATATGCATGGTGCTTCCGAGTTCTGAGACTGACTTGTGCACACCTTTCTAAGTTCCTTTCTATTATGAATTACGACCATGCAAAGTAGCCACCAGGAGATCGGGTATGCATCTCTAATTTGAAAGGAAGACCTGAATCATTGGTGCATCTCTAGTGTAAGCACCACAAATATTGTTTTAAAAAAATTCAAGGTCGTAAAAAAATATACTGAAAAAAGCTTTGATAAATTTTTTAAAAAAATGGCGCAACTATAGGTGCGTGACTAGATTTATATCCACACAAAATTTTAGTTTCAAATATTTCATTTCATCTAACAGCATATATCGTCACTTGAAAAAGAAAGGCATCCATTTTGACTGTTTATTCAGATATATATATGAAAAACTGAAACCTCTAATCTTTTAATTTCAGGAAGCTCATAATAATACACATGCATTGAACCTTGTAAGTTCAGACTTTTGTGTACAGGCTACAGAAAACTGTGGCAACTACTAGGCCGGATTTGTACAGCAACATCAAGGCATATGGACAAGCATTGAACCTTCTAAGATGGACCGATGCTCCGATCGTCAACTCCTCTGGCACTTGCCTGTCCAACAGAGGCTACCCGGCTGACAGTTGATGAGAGAACCAGTCGCGCCACAAGCGTCAGACTGGATTTGCTTGCGAGCCAAAGGATTTCGGTTTTCAGTTCCAATGGAAGGTACCGGTAGCAAGGCTTAATGACGAAAAAGGCCTGGAGATCCTTGTGCAGGTTTCTGTTGCGCCTCTGACGCGCCGATCCATATCGAACTGCCTGCCATTTTCTTTCTTGATGCCACCAATTCCCATGTTTCACATCAAGTGTTCGATGTTTAGTATATCATCTTCCATTTCCTTTCTCAGTGAAGAAGCAATGCATATCGAGCACCGATCCCGAATGGTGGCGCCCTTGCTTTTATGGACGTCAATGTGGGGGCTTTGTATCGTCGGCCTCTACTGTTGGATTCAAACAAGTGTCCATCACCCAACAACCGACCATGTTTGTAGGCTTCCACGTGCATCTCAAAATAAGTATTCTGCTTCTAGTTGATGCCAATTTTAATTTGCAGTTACACTTAAGGCTGGGGAGCACAACTAACTAGCTCGTGTACCCCCCCTTTTTTACCTTACTGCATGGTAAATTATTCCGAACCCCACGCACATCTCTCGAACAAGTTCAGAGATATGTGCAAAAGATTAGCTTGTCCTTTTTGAACAAGAGATGGCACCAGCTTCTCAATTTCACAATAGTAACCGCTACCTGTATCTCACATCTGACTACCTTAATGTTGAAATTGCACGACACACCATTGTGTGCTCAGCGCTACAATCGAATTTCTTGGTACTAGTCCATCAACCCGTGCTCTCGCACGGGTTAATATTTTAAAAGCTATTGTATTTAAAATTATTCAAAAATTAAACTCTTACCTAATAATAAAAAATATTTACAAAATACTCTTTCATTTTTGTCAATACTTCAACATAATGCTCATGTAGATGTGTATTTTATCTTTTTCCATTTGTGATTGATTTTTAATTAGTAATTACTCTATACACTTTTTCATCCACATTCACATTTGTTACATTTTGTATCGCGCCTCCATACATTATATTTAACATAAAAATCAATATTTTTATTACTTCCCCACATATCTTTACCTATTTCTAAAAAGAGGACTGCTTCTTCCTTTTTTTTGTCTGTCCTGACAGGTGGGTCCCACCTATTGCGATGAACTGTAACCACGTTTCTAACTATCGACATCGGTTATCTAATTGAATTAGAGTCCTAATTGAACCCATCAATCTTTATCTCTTACCTCTCTATCTTTATCTCTCTCTCTCTCTCTATATATATATATATCTTTACCCATTTCTAAAGGAAGGAATATTTCAACGGTCTATCATATACGTCTCACGATCGGATTAGACATGCTTCATCTTGTCTCCTGATCGGATTAGGAGTAGTCCATTGTATACCGTAATCAGATTAGAAAATAGAAAAATATATAACGGTCTTCATCTGTAGCAATGCACGGGCAAGGTTGCTAGTACATGTATAAATGGTCTACATGGTGACGCTCATGAGTGTATATACCTTAACTTATTATTTCTATGTTAACAATGATAAATTACCATAATTTAGAATCATATATCAGTTTAATTTTGGACTTTTTGGCATGATGCATATGAAGATAATTAGATTAAAATTTAGGTGTTTAGTTTAGGTTATCTTTAATAACAACATACGTGGGTAATTTAGATATAAATTCGAATGTTATTTTAAGTTATTCTTTATACGATATGCATGAGTAAATTAGATACAAACTATGGGGTTAATTTAAATTATTTTTTATAATGGCATAGCTTGATAATTTAGATAAATTTTAGGATTTATTTTAAAATACTTTTATAATGATAGTGGTGGGTAACTTTTTAAAAAATACAATAGACCAATGACTATGGATATTAGAGATTACATGATTGATATTTTTTATTTTTCTGGGAATTTCTAGGATTTGTCTTTTTTCTAGCGTATCTCGTGAGAACTAATGTGGAGTCTTTAATTAAAAAATTAAGACTACATTTCTACACAACTATTATGACCTATCTCTTATTTGTTTAAATATTCGAACACAATACCTATATAGATATATACTTATTATTTTCATCCGATTGTGACAAATCTTTGTTAGTAATTACTCTATAAATATTTTTATGCATAATTATAATCTTTAAATTTTTACTTTTGTATCACATGTATGCCTTGAATTTATTTAATGAACCCTAAGTTTGAAGTATAATTTTAACGTAGAATTCTATATTGTCGTCATTTCCCCTATATATTTATAAATGACAACGCACATTATGCATATATACCTTAATCACTATATAATATAACAATAGTGTATGAAATACATGATTTAGAATCTTATATTTTTAATTAAGGTGATTTGGATTCCAATATAGGATTACCTCATGTTATTTTTGTAATGACATATATGTGTAATATAGATGTAAAGTTAAGGCGTTACTTTAAGTTATTTTTTAGGTATTCGTAATGGGTAATTTAGTTACAAATTTATGAGGTTATTTTAACACTGTTTATAAATGACAACGCACATTATGCATATGTACCTTAATCACTATATAATATACCAATAGTGTATGAAATACACGATTTAGAATCTTATATTTTTAATTAAGGTGATTTTGATTCCAATGTAGGATTACCTCATTTTATTTTAATAATGACATATATGGGTAATATAGATGTAAAGTTAAGGGGTTACTTTAAGTTATTTTTTAGGTATTCATAGTGGGTAATTAGTTGCAAATTTATGAGGTTATTTTAAACATTGTTTATAATGGATAGTGGGTAATTTTGATGAAGATTAGGGATTACTTTGGTTTATTTTATATAATGGCAGAGGTGGGTAATTTTGATGTAGATTTAGGGGGTTACTTTAAGCTATTTTCATAATGGCATAGGTGGGTAATTTTTTAGAAAATATTATAGATCTAATCTATACTATAAGGATCCAAAACAATTGAAAATGGCTCCCACTTTAAAACACACCCATACCCCCTCACATATCCCCGGGTTGAGGCCCACACGTCGGCTCAAGAATGACCAAAGTTTTTGGCATTTGGAAAAAATCGCGCTTTCTAAAATGTTTCATACTTTTTCGCTGTTTTTTTTTCACCCGATGTTTTTGGTGTACCCGCCTCAGTCCCGCCCGGAAAAAACGCCTCCTCTCTCCGATTCTTTCCTTCTACGTCGCGCCGCCTCCTCTCTCTCCCCGTTTCTTTCCTTCTTCTGCGTTATACCGTGCACTCGGTCGTTGCTTCCACGATTCTGCCCCTGCTGCTTCCTCTCTCTCCATCTTCCTAGCTAGGGATGGATTCGGATGTCCAGACATCCGAATTATCCGCATTCGTATTCGACTAAAACATCA
>CM014278.1:342653-361779 GCA_004135705.1 Alloteropsis semialata
TTTTCATAATAAATTTATTTAGAACTATAAATATAAATATAACTTGCTAGAACTTGATCAAACGTGAACCACTTTAAATGACACGCAACATATAATTGTATTTTTTTTAGACGGGAGAGTACTAATCTAAGCCTCCATATATCATGACGAGCAGATGGTCTTTAATTGCGGCGCAGCTAGCCGGTCGGACGGACAACGACTCAACGACATCAGGACTCGTACATCAAGAAGAGGCTCAGGGCACGGCAAAACACAAAAGCACAAGTGGTCCTGCCGCCCGCAGTTATGTCCATGCGCACATGCCGTCCATCCATGCATGTACATGCATGTCAACATGTGTAGCAGGCGGTCATGCATGCAGTACATGCATGTCAGCATTTGTAGCAGATGAGCCCGTCAATGCACTCCCTCGGCGCCGTGATCCACGGCGCCGAGGTATGTGCCACGTCAGCACCACACGTTCCACGTCGTCTAGACCTCGGCGCCATGGTCTATGGCGCCGAGACGTGTAACCTCGGCGCCGTGATCTATGGCGCCGAGTCTAGGGTCTATTTTTGCAATTCTTTCCGTCAGGGGTCTATTTGAGAAATTCTTTCACAAAAAGGGCCAAAAAATAAAAAAGTCGGGCGGTAGGAAAGAGTGGGAGGGGGTTAAGCGGGCTGGGCCAAAAGCTAAAGGGGCAATTCTAGACTTATTCGTAGAAAACACAAAACCACTCATTCAAATGCAATTTCAGATGGGATTTCGAATATAAATTCATGTCCCACAAATTGAATTGGTCACAATAAAAAATATGCACCATCATGTATGCACACACATGTTTCTAATTTCTTATATTAAATTTTAATTAGCACAAATTCATATTAACCTAAGGTTGACCATGCACACTTTGATTAAAATAAAATAAATTAATTATTTTTTTTGCTTGCCAAATTTTAGGGTGTTATTTAAAACTCTAAGAAGGCAAAAACTAGGGTGTGACAACATATTTCATCACTTTCTCATATATACATGTATAAATGGTCTACATGGTGACTCTCATCATGTGTATATACCTTAATTTATTATTTCTATATTAACTATGATAATTAGGAAATTTAGAACCATATATTAGTTTACTTTTGGACTTTTCGGTAGGATGCACATGAAGATACTTAGATTAAGATTTAGGTGTTTAGTTTAGATTATATTTAATAACGACATACGTGGGTAACTTAGATACAAATTTTGAATGTCATTCTAAGTTATCCTTTATAATAATATGCATGATTAAATTAGATAAAGATTATGGGGTTAATTTAAATTATTTTTTATAATGGCATAGCTCAATAATTTAAATATAGTTTTAGGGTTTATTTAAGAATATTAACTATAGTAGTGAGTAACTTTTTAAAAAATATAATAGACCAATGATTATGGTTATTAGAGTTTACATGATTGATGTTTCTAATTTTTATGAGAATTTCTAGGATTTATCTTTTTTCTACCATGTCTTGTGAGAACTAATGCATAGTCTCCAATTAAATAACTAAAGCTACATTGATAGCAAACTATTAACTTGAGCTATCTCTAATTTTTAAATATTCAAACACAATACCTATATAGATATATACTTATTATTTTCATCCGATTGTGATAGATTTTAGTTAGTAATTACTCTACAATGTTTTCATACACATTTATAATCTTTAAATTTTTTACTTCGGATCACATGTATGCGCTTGAATTTATTTAATAAACTCTAAGTTTGAACTATAATTTAACATAGAAATCTATATTCTTATCACTTCCCCTATATCTTTATAAACGACAACACACGACATGCGTATATACCTTAAACACTATATCATATACCAATAGTGTATAAAATGCACGAATTAGAATCTCATATTGGTGTATATTTTTAATTGAAGTGATTTGGACTCAAATTTAGGATTACCTCATATTATTTTTAATAGTGACATATGTGGGTAATATAGATATAAAGCTAAGAGTTACTTTAAGTTATTTTTAAGTATTCGTAGTGGGTAATTTAATTGTAAATTTAGAAGGTTATTTTGAATATTGTTTATAATGGCATAAATGGGTAATTTTGATGAAGATTAAGGGGTTATTTTGGTTTATTTTATATAATGGCTGGTGGGTAATTTAGATATAGACTTAGAGGTTAATTGAAGCTATTTTTATAATGGCATAGGTGAGTATTTTTTTAGAAAACATAATAGATCTAATGGCTATGATTATTTGAGTGTTTCAATTGATGGCTAGATGTTTTGCTTTTTTGAGAATTTTTAGGATTTATCTTTTTTCTAGAGTGCTCACCTAGGATCCTAGGTGGCTAAGGCCTCACAAGGAGTCTCCAATTAGTAATAGTAAGATGCTTCCAGTAGGCAACACGGGTGTCAAAATGGCACGTCCTTTCCTTTTATAAGACGGCACACAAGACTAGCCTGATCGAAACTCCATCACAACCTCAATTAGGAGCCTGTCATTAAGATCCGTGTGGAAGCCAACCCTGAAGATAATGGTCGGTTGTTGCTGGAATTAATTCAACTGGTCAACTGGAAGTCTATAAAAGAAAGGGCACTGCCAGTTCTCTTTCCCTGACCATCCTTTCCTTCTGTTGGGAACCAAAACAGTTGATGTCTGATGCTAAAAGAGGCACACAAAAAGGCAAAAAGCGTATGCCTGGGAGTTGGAGGCCTCAAGGAAAATGCAGTTGGGTACAAATTTTGAAGAGGTGCTTGATTCACTGGTAGTGTTAATTAAGTCCTAACGAGCTGGCTATTGTGGATGTAACACAATCAGCATATGCTCAGCCTGTCGGCTGGGTTATTTTCAACTCCGGTCGTCGACGGAACCTACGACTACGAGGATGGACAGAGAATGCTATGAAGGGTAAAGCCTGTGTACTCTCTACTCTGTCGTTTGACGTATGCGAGACATACAAGATTAGTTTTGTAGTGGCTTCTATAGATCTCTATGAACTGTGGTTCCTCGGGGATTGCAATTGAGAAAGAAAAAGTATATGCGATTGGAGGAAACATTACGTTTCTTTAACTGCGTGATTGTTGTATATCTTTTTCCAGGAATATTTTAGTAGAGGTCATGTTGACGTTTCAAAGCCTCGTTGATAAAAAAAAAAAGAGAACGACTGGAAACAATTCGCAAAATTAGGAATGAGCAGTCGCTTGAGGGAGCCATTTTTCTGTAGGTGGAAACAAAAAGAATAGATCGATTACAAAGTACCTGCACCTTCTTATCCTGACTCCAGTTATGCTTTCCTAACTACCCGTACTAACTCCCCCATGTTCTTTCCTTTGATGCTTTGGCCTGGTATTGATGGTTCAAACATTATTGGTACTGATATATGCAGCTCCAGCACATAGGGTGTGACACTTCCTTTTCTCTTCTAAGGCCATGTTTAGTTCACTGAAGAATTCAAACTTTTTTGAATTCGCAATTTTAAACCTAAGATTAGGAGAACTAAATATGATCTAATTATAAAACTAATTACACGGATGGACGGGAAATCGCGAGACGAATCTATTAAGTCTAATTAATCCGTCATTAGAGATTGTTTACTGTAGCATGACGTTGTCTAATCATGGCCTAATTAGGCTTATTAGATTCGTCTCGCGAAGTTACCCGGGGGTTATGGAATGGGTTTTGTCATTAACACACGTTTATTACTCCATGCATATAAGATTCCCTTTGATGAATAGTGAAGTTTGAAATAGAAACATGGCCTAAGACGGCATACAAGATTTAGTCTGATCCAGAACTCCATCACAAGCTTAATTACTAGCCTGTTATTTTAATATCCATGTTGAAGCCAACCGTGAAGAGAATAGAGAATGGTCTTGTTGCGAGAATTAATTCAACAGTAGATTCCTGAACTGTCAATTGGAAGCCTATAAAAGCAAGGCCACAGCAAGGCCACTGTCACTGACCATAGTTTTCTTTTGGTGCGAACGAAAACAGACCATGATCAGAAGATGTCTGATGGTAAAAGAGAAACACAGAAAGCCAAAAAAGCGTATGACTGGGAGTTAGAGGCCTCAAGGAAAATGTACTTGCATTGGTTCCGTATTCTGAAGAAGTGCTTTCTGGTTTTTGTTCGTGGGTCTTGATTCATTGATAGCCCTAAGCCCTAACGAGCTGGCTGTTGTGGAAGTAACACATTCAACAAATGTTCCACGTGTTGGCTGAGTTCTTTTCAACTCTGGTTCACAAAATCTATGACTTCGAGGTTTACTAGAATGCTATGCTATTAATTCCTGTTCAATAATATCGCTGTCAATCTTCAGGTTTTGTCACTGTGCCTTTTAACGTTCACGAGACACGCAAGATTAGTTTTGTAGTGGCGTTTGTATGTTGGCTCAAACTATTGGCTTTCCTAAAAATGAATAAACCATTATATTTGTGCGATTAGTTGTTTTAATATGGTGATCGTGATTGAACGTGGGAGTTCAAAGAATTGGTCCTCATGGACAGCGTGCACCAATCGATGGGGGTTCTCGGACTTTCAAGAAGCCGATCGAAACAGTAGCACTAGTCGGGATTATAGTATGAACGGATTCGCTAGCTATTTTTCTTATTAGATTTCACTCATTAATGGTCTGGATATCTTTGAAATTCGTGCCGTTGAGTCTCATCTTTGTTGGTCACTAACATTGTTCTTGGTTCCAATTTGTTGTCATGTTCTGTTGTTTTGTTTGTGTCGTTTTGGCCCGTGTTTGAATTGCTGCAAAAATCAACTAGTTTCCGATAAAGTCAACGAGGAAGCCAGCTCTGGTGAGTGGTGCTCACGGTGACGGCCCAGTTCAGGTCGATGGTCTGGTGCCTTGCCTCGCACTCAGTGGTTGAATCCATTGATTCGGTTGGCTATCTCTTGCAGCTCGCAGGGCTAAGCATCAAGCGTGGTCTTTCCAAACCGGCGTGCGTGCCCGTGAACGGCATGCAGAAGACTGAGCTCAGGTCGCTCGGGGATTGAAATTAAGGAAGAAGAATATGATCTGTGAATGAGTAAAAATGACGATTTATCAATTATTTTGTGGAGTGTTTTTTTAAAAAAATTAGGGTATAGTTTAGTAAGGTCTATGCGGATATGTTAAGGCCTCATTGATAAAAAAATGACTGAAACAATTCACAAAATTAGGAACAAGCAGTTGCTTAAGCGTTTCATTTTCCTAATTAAGACAAAACAAAGGTCGATTACAAAGTGCATGCACCTTCTTATGGATACCAGAGTGGTGCTTTCCTAAATTACCCATGCTAACTCTGTCATGTACTCCCTCCGTCCTCTAATACAAGACAGATTAAGGGAGAGAATAAAAGACGCATGTTCCCTGAGACCTTCCCATTTAGCATAAAGTTGTTCCTAAGATTAAGTAGTGGAGAAAGGAATAGAAAAGGTAGATATACAGTGGAGAGACAAGAAAAATGAAATAATTTTTTTAATACTTGTTTAAAAGTCTTAGAATATCTTATATTTGAGGATAAATTTTGAACATTTAAATGCTTTGTATTCTAGGACGAAGAGAGTACTTTGTTTTGATGCTTTGGCCTACTACTAATGGTTCAAAAATTGGGGTATGGAAAGGTACCATTGATGGCGAAATTTCCCCCTCCATAATATAAGCACATTTCAAATGCCTATATGGCTGTCTAATTGTCTCCATAAAAGGGAGGACAAATGCCTCCATCACACCTATTTAGGAATTTCTAGCCCCAGCTGTCCAATATGCACCAATAGTAGGCACGGATATGCAAGGCATACAGGAAAAAAAAAGGAACCGGATGACCATGCATGCTAGGTAGAGGGAACAGTAGGATGGCGGCTGAGAATGGGCGGCATGGAGGAAGAAGCACCCCCTTGTGCACAGTATGTGGCTGAGGCGCTGAGCTGTAGTAGGCGACTAGTAACATCTGCGTTAAAGGATGATATTAAGGGTCTTCCTTCGATTGATTTTCTGGTTTTGCCACCAAAAAGTCTGTGCGTTCGGTGAAGTGCCATAGACAGTCTCGCTAAACCTTCGCTTGGCGACTCAACGTTGACGGTTAAATTATGCATTCCCGAGGCCTTAAGCTGTGATAAAGCAGCTTGCTGAGGGAGCAAATCATGTGCGAAGGCTTCAGCTAGCGATTGGAAGAAAGCTTCAAACGAACAAAGCCGAAGCAGCACGAATGTTAGCAAAGATGTGTACCAGAGGCCAGAGCAAGAGTGAAGGCTGCCAAAAGGTTGCGTGTATATCAGTTTGACAGTTTGCTTCTGTGCAAAGAGACAATTGGGTCCTTGCATAGTTGCAAATTTGGGTAAGATATATGTAAAAAGCGCTCGTAATCTCTCATACATATAGAAGAGCACGTTGGCGTTGTAACCTTATCGCTGGATTATCTCATTTATTTCCATGTGATTATTCTCCTGTCATGTCACGAAATTTCCCCAACATGCTACACCACTTAAAAAAACAACCTCAAGCATAGACCCCATCTAGTCATAGTGTTCGAGATGAATCCTTCAATTAGACACTAGTAATGCCACCAAATACTATGAATTTGATCTGTGAGATATTCATATGTACTTTTGTAATACGCTAATAAAAGGTGTAGTTTGTTATGGTGGGAATGGTAGTTCTTCTGCAAATTCAGAATTAGTATTGCTCATACATTTTGAAGCATTAGACACTTCTTTTTGAACCGAGGTCGATCAAACTGTACTTCTTGTGGGGATTTCCATAGAGACCACAAAAATCAAGCTGCCGCTCTATCTTACTATTACTAATTGGAGGCTCCTTTTGAAGCCTCTAGATTAATCCACCTAGGATCCTAGGTGGACACTATAAAAAAATAGAGAAATCCTAAAAATTCTCATAAAACATCTGGCCATCAATTGAAACACTCAAATCATTGTAGCCACTAGTAAGGTGCACGTGCGGCACGCACGTGTTAAAAATAATACACAAGTTACTATTTTATTGATACTTGGTACATCTTTCTTAACAATTTTTTGGAGCCATTATGCAACCAAAAATGCATGTAATGGCCACGGTGAACCTGACAGATATGTGTCAAAAATTGAACCTAACGATACAATTGCATGATACTTATTAATAACTTCCAAATAAGTTCAATCTTGTTCTGCAGAGTGATAATAGTCCAATTATATAAACAGCTGCAAGATGCTCACATGGTTGGGGATGTGGGTAATTTTCATTCGCTGTGATCAAAGTGCTCCATCCATTATAGCAACTCCATTAAGCAGTATATGCCATGCTAACCCTATGGATTTAATATAAAAAGCTTATATTTATCTTCCATAAATCACCTTCTGGCTACTTTTTCCATAAATGTTCATTTCGATATTGCAACATGTCTGGCAACTGAGCTAACGCTATGATGATTTTTGAAAAACAAATAAAAAAGATAAATGGTTTACTGAAAAATCAAAATAATAGCGTAGCATTAGATGACACATCTTCATATCTAGCACGTGAAACGGAACAGGAAAGGAAAACAATACGAACCGGAAGACCCTGTTTTGATTGCACAGGTGAGTGCAGAATTGCATATCAATGATGTATTCTGTCCGGCTTATCAATGATGTATTCCATCAGGACAGCTCAATGAAGCCAAAACGAACTAAATAAGATATCCCAACATTTTATATTCAAAACAGGAGCGAGTACGAATGGTAATGCTCAAGAACATGCCAACCACCAATGCTTCTTACCCAAGGTCACTACCGCACCTCCCAAATCACAATTATGTACTCAATTAATACACCTCAAATAAGATTTGCCACACCGTTACAATGATTCTAGAGCAAAATGGATTTAAACTACCATCAACTAATTTTAGAATTGACCTTAATGGCTGGATATGAACTTTAAAATGAAAAGAGGAAGGTCTAGAACTGTCAATGAGACAATATCACATTAGAAGTACAAAGTACTCACAAAACGGAAGAGCCATTAATGTATACAAGTAAAGAATCTAGCTAGCAACTATGATCTCTCTCTCTAAATTATATTTTCAATTACCTAAAAAGGAAATATTTCTTTCCATTGAGCATCTGAATCACATCAACCATGAAAACAGAAACACCGTGACCAATAGGACAATTGGATGTACCTTGCCAATGCTGCAGCTAAAGATGGAAGCGCCGACCTTGATCACAATAGCGTAGACCTGCTTAACCTTGTGTACTTGCCAGCCTGACGCAAGAGATGTAGACACAAATGAATTCAGTGATGTAGACACAAATGATTGATGATATAAAAGTAGACCAGACTGAAACTCAACATTGCACATCCAAGGGGAATAGCACCATTATACTTCCCAGAAGCTATCAATCAGAGTGTAGCCAATGAATTTATCACAATGCTCGAGACACAAATTTGTTAGTTGAAATCTTTCTCGTGTGGAAAATGATTTACCAATCAAATTCATTACTGAAACAAATTCATTACTGAAACAAATTCATATCTTAAATAATATCTGATATTTGCTTCCTCACCAGCAAGATCTGAAAGCTCAAAGAATAACCTTTGTTTTTTTTAGAAAGGCAATCAAGTCTGAGAGTCAAACGATTCACCAAACAAAGATTTTAAAGTGGATTGCCACCATCTGAAATCTAACAACCATACAAAAGTGAATTAAGAGTCAACGGAAGAGATCAGTAGATATACTGAAAACCGAAAAGAACATCAATATTAAGTAGCCACAAATAATCTGTCAAAGCTGAATGGAAGCAGATTTATCCATCGCCTTCCCTCGCTGTCTCGCTGACCCTGTGGCTCGGATCTGAGTTTAGAGAGAGAGAGAAGTGTGGGGAACGAGGGGAGTAGAGAGAGAGAGAGAGTGGGGAAAAGCTCACCTGGGTCATGCATCGTCGCCATGTCACCGCTGCCTCCGCGAGCCGCTGCCCGCCACTCTCCGCTGCGAGGCCCCGCGGCTCGCTGCGATAGGGCGCCGCCGCCGTGCTACGCCTCACCGGTGGGAGCAGAGCACCGGGGGTGCCGTCCGGTGGTGAAGTGCGTGGTGACCCGCAAGGTGGGGGAGCTCGAGTCCTGCAGTGTGGGGCCCGAGCCGGCAGCGACCTGCAGGGTGGGGGCCGTGCCGGCGGCGACGAGCTCAAGGCCCGTGTAGGCGCGGGAGCTCCGCGGCCTCCCACGCGAGCGAAGGCCGTCTCGCGCAACGGATGCAGCTCCGGCCGCACATCTCAGGCCAGCTCGCGCGCGGCCGGCACACGACGGTGTGCCCGAGGCAACTCGCGGCGGTGCATCAGCTGGGCCAGCATGCGCGGTGGCGCGACCGGGCTAGCACGCGCGGCGGCTAGGCCTCCAGCTCGCGGCGGCGCGCCTGGGTCAGCTCGCGGCGGCCAGCATGCGTGGCGGACGGGCCTCCCACTCGCGGCCTAGGGGCCTGGGTGGCCGCGCGACCAAGCGCGGCGGCGGGGTTCGGCGGGAGGGGCTAGGAAGATGGAGAGAGAGGAAGCAGCAGGGGCGGAATCATGGAAGCAACGACCAAGTGCACGACGGTATAACGCAGAAGAAGGAAAGAAACGGGGAGAGAGAGGAGGCGGCGCGACGTAGAAGGAAAGAATCGGAGAGGAGGCTTTTTTTCCTGGCGGGACGAGGCGGCTACACCAAAAACATAGGGTGAAAAAAGTTTGGCCAAAACATGAAGAGCTATTTTAGAAACAGCGTTTTTTTTATACAGGTATCAAGTTTTTAAAATCCCAAGCTGCGCGGTGGGCCCCCTGTGAGAGGTACTGGGTATTATAAGTTGGATCAAAAGTTATCAATTCTTTTGGATCCTTATTGTATAGATTAATTGCACCTCTGTTATTCGTGGATTTGATATGTATCCTTATGAATGCAATGGTTTCTTTTCGCTCGTATACACATTGGTTGGGGGAAAGCCCAGGTACCTTTCGTGAATTCTACTTGAATGTTCTATGGGTGAGTCATTTTTTTTCTATTATGCTAGCAATGCATGAGGGGAACATATCAGGTGCAAACCAACCCTTCCGTGCAAACTATGGAAACTTCAATCTGGACCACACGATATTGATCCAAGGGTGCACTCAGGGGAGGTGGGAGGGGTGATTTGCAATACGACTTTGCAAATCACCCCTCCCACCTTCCCTGAGTTTTGCAAATCACCCCTCCCACCTCCCATGAGTGCACCCTTGGATCAATATCATGTGGTCCAGATTGAAGTTTCCATAGTTTGCACAGAAGGGTTGGTTTGCACCTGATATGTTCCCATGCATGAGAGTCTCTCTCTCAAACTAACAGTTTAGTGGAAACCATGATTAGTTTCAATGTACATGATGTATGTTTGGTTCTTCGTAATGCAAACTGCGAAGGTTAATGAATCATAAAAAAAATGCACATCAAACTTTGATAGTCAAATTTCTTTGTCAAATTTTGAACAAGCAGATCTTAATAAATTTCGGACCAGCATGTCCAGCTCAATGTATAAGGTCATCTATGTTCAGGTTATTAGTTGTTTGAGATTGATATGGAGCTGGCCAAAATGTTTGGCTATTTGTGTCACTCCAGCTCTAGAAATTGTATAATTTGGTGAGAATAGTTTCTTTTGCCCTTAGTTATTTATTGTTTATTGTTTTACTTCAGTATCGCTAATTTTTTCAATGTGCTACAGTGCCACGCCATACTACAACACTTTGTGTTTTGTATCCAGCAATGGATGGGCCTCACTGTGGCTAACACGGAAAAAGACATGCTGCACGCTGAACCCCTCACGGCCTCACGCAATTCTCCTGCGACCCACGTTGGGCCAGACCGCGCAAATAGCAGTTGGACTGGGCCAGCTGTGGCCTGCTACGCTGCCCAGCCTTGTTGTTGCTGTCGGAGCCTCTCCTGTCAAAATCAGCCAAGAAAACATAGGTCCATATATTATTAAAAAAACACAGGCCCCTATGTTTGCATACGTGGGTTAAATCTATTTTAAAAATAGCGTAAATATGACATACTAATTTTTAATATTTTTTGCGAATCATAGAACGTGCAAATCTCGCATCTATCCACGTGTGCCCACATTAAATACATATACGAACACTATCACTACGAGCATTCTCCAACTAGCTAATTAGCTAACAATTAACAGGTCCATTTGAATTATACCTGCTAATTTTACTGTTAGCCGTTAGTTCTCATGGATTCAAACACCCCAAATCAATATAATATAGTTTCCTAGAGAAAATATAATAGTAGAAATTAGAAAGACTATATGTAGATTTGAAATGCTTCTTGCGCCTGCCAATGGCCATGGGATAATTTTAGATCTTGGCTATCCTAATTATATATATATATATATATATATATATATATATATAGGGCGAGGCTAAAATGCAACAAGGTGCATTTTATATAGGAAACGCACAGACCCTGGGCGTACTACCGAAAACTACCGTACCGCCTGCGCGCGCGCCAGAAGAAGAAAAAACGCGCCCGCGCGCGCGCCCCCGCTGTGGGCTTTCTAGACTTTTTCCAGACTTTTTCTTCGTGGGCTTTTTTCAGGTTGGATTTTCTTTTCGAGAATTTTCTGACTACAAATAAGGTTTTTTCGAGACTTTTTCTTGAAATTTTTATTATTTTTCGCCGGGCTATGGGTGATAAGGGGGTTAACACGGGTGGGGACTTACAACACAGAAAACTAAAGTGACACATTGACTAAAACAACGGGTACAGACTTACAGCTCACAAATGTAAACTGACAAAACGACCACTACATGTTTTTGAAACAAAATACTCAATTGCAAACAGCAGAACGACATGTTTGCAATAGCAATAACAGCTCAATTGCAAGGTGAATAGATAAGTTTTTGGAAGAACAGATCCATTTGCAAACAGTACAACTACATATTTGCAACGCTGATAGTAGCTCAATTGCAAACAGCAGAACGATTACAACAGCTGGACACTAACAACTTCCAAAACTAAACTGACACTATAACGATTACAAATGTCTGCAAGCAAAGACGCAATTGCAAATAAGATAACAGAACGTTTGCAAATCTGATAATAGCTCGTTTGCAATCACAGGGCAATAGTTTTCTACAAGAAAAGACGCAATTGCAAACAGGATAAAAGAACGTTTGCAAATCTGATAACAGATCATTTGCAGCCAAAGGGTAATAGTTTTCTGCAAACAAAGACGCAATTGCAAACAGGATAACAGAACGTTTGCAATTCGGATAACAGCTCGTTTGCAACCAAAGGGTAACAGTTTCCTGCAAGCAAAGAGGAAATTGCAAACACAATAACAGAATGTTTGCTATACAGACAACAACTCGTTTGCAACCAAAGGTAATAGTTGTATCCAGTGTGTGAAACACATAGAAACATGTCTGCACTGCTGATATGATAACAAGGGATTTGCAACACTGGTAGGAGGGCAATTGCAGTCACAGTAAAACACATTATTGCAGGCTTAGAAACTTGATGACACGTAAATTTGGAATTAGCCTGCATGCATGCATGCATGGAATCCTTTTGGACTCGAAATTTCAATTCATTTTTTCTCCTAAACCGTAAGTCGGATCTGTGAACCGTTTGTTGTTTCTTACTCACAAAAATGTGCTTAACAAAACAAGATCCAACATGGATATATTTTGTGCATTTTTGTTAGTTGCAACTCGGAAGCATATACAATTGCAACTCGAAAACATATACAATTGCAACTACTAGTTACAACTAGACTTGCAGCTCAACTCTGTATGTGTTGTAACTCGAGTTGCAACACATACAGAGTTGAGCTGTAAGTCTAGTTGCAACTAGTAGTTGCAATTGTATTGCAACTCAAGTTGCAACTCTGTCACCGATGCAGATTTATATAATTTAAAAAGAAACTGAAAGGCAACCATGCTTCTAGTACAATAACTGCGCGCCATCAAACTAGCACTGGTAACCAGTAAAGATTGCAAATGAGCACAGTGGAAGAATCTAGAGCCTTGTAGAGTTGTAGCCTCTCTTTTTTTAATTGCCGTTTCATTCTCTCAGGCTAGGATGGTTCCGGTGTTTAGATTTTTTTACAAATAGGTCCCACGTATCCTATCAGCGGTGCACAGACTGGAACTTGAGCATCTGTTGTTAGCATTTAATTTGGGATATTTTTTGAATTCTAGAAGTGCAGATAAATTAGGACAGAGGGAGTACGCAACAATGTTTATACAAATGCAACAAATATTTATACAAATACAACAAATGTTTATACAAATGCAACAAATATTTAGTTTCGTGACACAAAGACAAAGACATTCAAAAATACAACGCAACAAATATTTAGACAAATGCAACAAATATTTAGTTTCGTGACACAAAGACAAAGACATTCAAAAATACAACGCAACAAATATTTAGACAAATGCAACAAATATTTATTTTTGTGACAAAGGGACAGAAACATTCAAAAATATAACACAACAGACAAATGCAACAAAATGCTTAGATAATAGGTGAAAGTCAAACATTTGTTGCAATTGCAATCGAATTGCATCCAGCTGCAAATCCAGTTGCAACTCTGGGCGCAACTAAAAGTCAAATATTTGTTTTTTTCTGAAAAAAAGTCAAATATTTGTTGCATTTATTAAACAGAAAGACATTTATTAATTTATTTATTAAATTAGCCTGCATGCATGCATGCAGGGAATCGTTTTGTGACTCGAAATTTCAATTCACTTTTTCTTCTAAACCGTAAGTCGGATCTGTGAACCGTTTGTTGTGTCTTACTCACAAAAATATGCTTAACAAAACAAGATCCAACATGGATATATTTTGTGCATTTTTTGTTAGTTGCAACTCGTAAGCATATACAATTGCAACTCAGAAGCATATACAATTGCAACTACTAGTTGCAACTAGATTTTGAGCTGCAAGTCTAGTTGCAACTAGTAGTTGCAATTGTATTGCAACTCGAATTGCAACTCTGTACGCACACTACACGATCTACCAGATTTACTGAGTGTTTCCCACAGGTGGCCGACCGGGATTGCAGCGCTTACTATTTTTTAAGCTAATGGCCGACGGTAATCTAGCATTATATGAATATTTGCCGACAACCAATCACCGAGGAAGAATATCCGACCAGATTCTGCATGCTATATTTTAATACTACGTACCGTCGGCCGCTGAACTAATAACTCTCGGTACTTTATGTAAATCTAGTAGTGGCAACAAATGTTTATACAAATGCAACAAATATTTATACAAATGCAACAAATGTTTATACAAATCCAGTTGTAACTCTGGGCGCAACTGAAAGTCAAACATTTGTTTTTTCTTTTTCCGAAAAAAGTCAAACATTTGTTTTTTTCTTTTTCCAAAAAAGTCAAACATTTGTTGCAATTGCAATCGAATTGCATACAGCTGCAAATCCAGTTACAACTCTGGGCGCAACTGAAAGTCAAACATTTGTTTTTTCTTTTTCCAAAAAAGTTAAACATTTGCTTTTTTCTTTTTTTGAAAAAGTCAAACATTTGTTTTTTTCTTTTTCTGAAAAAAGTCAAACATTTGTTGCAATTGCAATCGAATTGCATACAGCTGCAAATCCAGTTGCAACTCTGGGCGCAACTGAAAGTCAAACATTTGTTTTTTCTTTTTCCGAAAAAAGTCAAACATTTGTTGCATTTATTAAACAGAAAGACATTTGTTGCAATTGCAATCGAATTGCATACAGCTGAAAATCCAGTTGCAACTCTGGGCGCAACTGAGTTGCAACTGGATATGGTGCAAATATAACATGTATAGAGTTGCAAATGGAAAGCACACAGAGTTGCAATTCACTAAAATAACACGAAATATATTCATGTTGGATCTTGTTTTGTTAAGCACATTTTTTCGAGTAAGATGCAACAAACGGTTTCATAGATTTGACTTACGGTTTAAAAGATATCACATTTTTTCAATTCGAATCAAGGAAAGATTCTCCACATGCATGTATCCTATAGAAACGTGGTGGATCTTGTTTTGTTAAGCAAATGATTTCGGACCTGCGCGCGGCGGTTCCGAAATGAATAAAGAAAATGTCGCGGGGAGGACGGGGTCGGTTGCGGGAAGTCGAGTCGGGCCGGTCGGTTCGGGATTGTTGGGTCGGCCCAGGCGCGCAGTCGGACCTGGGTGCATTTTCTATAGGAAATGCACCCAGGTGCATTATAGCAAAACACTATATATATATATATATATATATATATATATATATATATATATATATATATATATATATATATATATATATATATATATATATATATGTGTGATGATATATCATATGTCATTTACCCGTTGCCACGCATGGGCATATTTGCTAGTCAGAACAGAAAAGCAAAAGGATGCGATAGAATCGATATATAGAGCTGATGTACAGTAATAAAAGATAAAGCAGGAGGCCAGTAAAAGGGAGGAGAGAAGCTGTAACTCGGTGCATGCAAAGGACGATCGAGGAACGCATCTGCCTGCATGTTCATACTTTTGACCGTTAGTCATGAACAATGCGGCCTGCCTCTCCTGCCCTCTCCTGCTCCATGTGGATAGTACGGCATTAGCATCGAGATGACACTGCCAAACGGCGTTGTCGATGTCGACATGGGTTTTGCACGTACGAGTACGAGTGCGAACGAATCAGGGGATCGTCGTCGTTGGTTCGGCCGATCGTATCTTCTCCGTGAAAGAAATAAGAGGGTACGGAAGAATGGTAGAAGCATCGCACTTTGGCTCGTGCGTGCCTGCGTGTTAAATAGATGTGGTTGAAACCTCCTCAACCGTGGATTACACGAGTTTGTTACATGCGTGATCCAAACCCTTAGAGTACAACAACCTGATAACAATCTACAGGTGGTTTGGATCACGATACACAGGATAGCACAAGCTAACTAACCCTTATCTTCTAATACTCCGATGCTGTACTTGTATATCTAGTATATTATAATCACCGTTTCCCTTGGTAGTTGGTAATATACGATACGCCACCGACTTCTGAACATTTGCACTTCTTGCCACTACTGGAAAACGCTCTATCCGTTACCCATCATAGATACCGATTATTTAAGACTCGGTACCAATGCATGCATTGGTACCAGGTCTAGATTTGAATGCCCTAGAAGTACTTTTGGTACCAGGTGGTACTTTTGGTACCGGGTGGTGTTATCACCCGGTACCAATGCCTAAATAAGACATTGGTACCGGGTGGTAACACCACCCGGTACCAAAAGCCAACCTTTTAGTACCGGGGGCATACTTCACCCGGTACCGATGTCAACTCCAGCTATTAAATCGCCGCAGCCGGCTTCTTCCTCCAAAAATCTCTAAGTCCCAAAATCTCTCCCTCCCTCTCTCCACCGCGCAGGGGCAGGGCGAGCGCGTGGGAGCCGCCGCCGCCGGCTCCGAATGGGGGAAGGCGGGGCCGCCGCCACCGAGTCCCGAGCGGGGCAGGAGCGAGGAGCGGGTGGAGCAGCTGCGGCGGGCGGCGCGCGCGGGAGCTACAGCGCGTACCGGGTAAATAACAAAGGGGTCACCCTTTAGTCACGGATGCTCGGTACCGGTTTCAACCCGGTACCAAAGGGGGTTTGGAACCGGTACCGATGGCTCCTTCTCTAGTAGTGTGCCCTGATCGAGGTGCCCGTGGAAAGAACAGTACTCAAGGCATGGACTGTGACTGTGGAGAGGCCAACTACAGTACGATACTTGAAGCTACATCTAAGGATTTCTGGATTTGTCATTCTTCATTTGGTGCACCATGCTCTAATTTAGAGGCCATTGCTAGAATTGCTCTGAGCTGTGATCAGTTCTAACTCAACAATGCATCCACTAGCAAAAAACCAGATGCAACTGTAGATATATGCATGAGGGTTGGAATCCACCGATGCTCTATTCTGCAACAGCTGTACGCTGCGCAAACGATACAAAAGATGCATGTCACCATTCTTCAACTTCAGCTAAGAATATACTATGTTATGAAGGCGCAAAAAAACTCTGTTTCCATTTAGACAGTCACAACAATTCATTTTACTTAGCCACGGCATTATTATTTTTTATTTCACAGCCACATCAATTTCGTTTGATACATACATTCGATATTCTTACAGTTTATGAATCAGAGCTATATGAAAAATTCACAATACAGGAAGAATTGGAAGCTACAGCATGTAGTAACTTAGAAGGAAAGAATCGCTTCCTAGCTACTCAGCTTCAACTGATACAATATGTGAGCTCATCAGGGGAAAAAAAACGTAACCAGGGCAAAACGCTCAAATTAACCAAATCTGGCCAGGACAAGAAGTTAAAACCTGTAAGCACACCTGGATGAATATGCAACTAGCTAGTATAACCCCTTAGTCAAACTTAAAAGGGTGCACGGAATTATAATTCAATTACACACGCATGCCTCGGGAAAGCACAATTACAACATTGGGAAGCGTAACATTGGAAAGCACAACTATGGCCTTGTTTAGTTCAGCCAATTCGATCAAATTTCCTGTAGAAAAGGTACATCGAGAAGCGTAAAAGTAGAAAGGAGATACGTTTTTCAATGCGTTGCTTTTGGTCGAATTGGTGCGCTCTTGGTGTAACTAAACAAGGCCATATGCATCCTTTAGCAGGAGCTAGCACAAGCATTCCTTTAAGCAGCAGGACAACTGCACCCAAGGACCTGTTTAGTTCAGCAAGTTTTGCTGGCAACTGGCAACTTTTTTCACTATATTTTTCGTGCCTCCTCTCACAAACATGCTTCCCAATGACAACTTTTTTCACCACTTTTCACCACTTTCACCCAACTAAACAGGCCCCAAATATCATTCTGAAAGGACGGCGAGTTAGGACATCGTCATTTATGATTACTAGCTCATGCTCCTCAGGTAGATCTGCAAACAATCTGCCACATACTCCCTCCGTACTGAAATAAAAGGTATTCTGAATTTGTCCCAAGTCAAAATTTTTAAAGGTTGACCAAGTTTATAAGGAAAAATATTAACATTTAGCAAATCAAATAAGTAAATTATAAAAATATATTTTATAATGAGTCTATCAATGCTCATTGGATGTCATAAATGTTATTTCTTTTTTTTAGAAAGTTGGTCAAATTTTTTCTAGTTTGACTTAGGACAAAATTAGAATGCCTTATATTTTAGGACGGAGGGAGTATAACTTGCACTGGCGGATCTACGTTGGGGCGAGCTGGGGCAGCTGCCCCAGCTAAAGTTGGGATTGCACCAGTAACTCCCCTTCTTCTCCGGCGATTTTCTGAGCTCCGGCAGGCGGCAGCAGCCATGGCGGCGGCGTTGTTCGCTGGTTCAGACGGAGGTAGAGGTAGAAGAAAGGGCCAGCGGCCAACTGGGCCTTTGTTACCTCCTTCCGGCCCACTGGCAGCAGCCTAAAACAGGCCCAATGGCCCATCCGTCACACATAGCATGTATTGGTGCGCCCAACGGCCCACTGGCAGCAGCCTAATTGATGGTTCATCTATTTCTTATTTTTATTTTTGCATTTTACCATGTATTGGTGCAAGAACTATCAATTTATTCTTCAAATTTGAGGTAATATCTCAACTTCGCATTAAAATTGTGTGATTGCAATGTATGGATGCATTAATGCGATGTGAATTGCAATGTTCTTGATTTTGGTTTAGTCGGTCATTAGAAGTTCGCCCCAGCTGTTTTTTTTTCCTGGCTACGCCTCTGATAACTTGGTATTGGGTGGAGAGTTCCTTCAAACATCCAAAAGCTATATGTTTGCCGGCAGGAAAAACAACAAACAGTTTCCCATCGACCACTTTGAAATCAGCAAAGACTTCCCTCAAAATGCTGCCATCAGGTTTCAGCATAACTGATGAATTGCCAGTCTTCTTGGCAAGCATAGGATCAGGCACATCACGACTGGCACGCACCTCCATGAACTTTCCATCAGTGAATTTGTTTATTCCCAATTTGTAGGGCAGATTAGCATTGTTGATACGGTGGATATGCAGCACCGTGTCCTTGAATTTGCTGAACCGACCAGCCATCGTGCTTGCTCGACCCATCTGCTCTCTTATCATGTCTCCTGTGGGCTGTGGGCCGTGAATTTCCAAGGAACAGTGCCATCCATCGTTGTTTGTTGCG
>CM014278.1:362779-392714 GCA_004135705.1 Alloteropsis semialata
CAAGGGGCCCTCCATATGGAGTAGTCCCCGAGCATTGGGCCGATTAGAATAATCGGGCTAATGGTCAAAAGAAAAGAATCTCCAAGCTTCGGGGCAGACAAGCCGCCCAAACGATAATACTGCCACGAGTGTCTGGACACACCGCGACAAGAACAGTTCCCACGTGAACGCACAGAGCATTCCCGTGGTCAAGTGATGCCGAAGACGATAAGGGCGGACTGAGCGCCTCGAAAGAAGGAGCTGCTACGCGGCGCAGAGCTCACGCGTCAGACAGTGCAGCCGGAGTCACATGTGAGACATCCAGCTCGGAGCTATAAATACACGCCAGCAAAAGAGGAGCGTATCTACCACAATGTCGAATATGGTGGGGACTTGTTGTTGGGTTCATCCTCCGGGGAGGAATCATGAGGTCTTGCGAGCTTGGTGCTAGGAGAGTGCTTGCGAAGATCTTGAGGTGTTAGTGAGCATCTACGTGCTGCCCCGTTGACTCCCAGCATAGCCCCGGGCCAAGGGCCTCATAGGGTGAAATGCTTTGTAGAGCCAAGGGATGCCCGGAGGCATTCGCTCCTTGCCCTCAAGTGGGGTGACCCGCCGTCGGTCGCCATGGTGCTACAAGAGGACTTGCGATGAGCTCATGTGGACCAAACTTGCTGTGTATGCGCCAATCCACGCCACGACGAGTGCCCCAAGCCGTCATCTTGACGGATAATGCTTTTTGCCCATGTAACCGGCTCTTGACCGGCTCTTCTTGTAATAGTATAGTTTCCCGGTGAATCTTTCTTCATATCTTGGCTTGCAAATGTATGTTCTGTTATCCTTGGCCCAAGGACCAACTTGGCAGCGTAGGTTCACGGATTAGGTCTGTGGTTGAGACCTTTGATTTTTTCTTGCCTGCCGCGGACTTGCTTTCTGAAGGTTTGTTGGATGCTGGTTTCCGAACCATCTTGCCAGATGAGATCTTGGGAATGATTCTCGATCACGGCGGGAGTGGATTGGGGGCTTGCGCGGGCGTGAAATAATTTGAGGATTTCAGATGTGAAAGCGACGGCGGCGTGGAGAGGAATACGAACGGTTCACCCTCTGTCTTTTAAGATTGAAGTGGTAACCCTAAGCGTATTTCCTAAAACCCGTTTTCACTGAAAGCGCCAACACTTGTGTATTCGCTGTTTATTACCAGATGCGCATTTGTGCCGCAATTTCCTAACAAGCTAAGTATTTCCCGATGAATTTTCATACTCGTGGATGCAGCCTAAAGCCGCGCACCATCAGACAAACGATGATGAGCTAAAATTCAATTGCTGAAAAAATTCTCACACTGACAAGCAGGACAAGTCCAAACTCTGTCCCAAGCTCCAAGAATCATGGAGAAGAGGACAAAAGGTACATAAGTGAAAAAAAACTTGGAAGGCAGATGGATGATGGGATATTTCCTAGAGTCATTTAGGACCTAGATGTAAAAAGCAACAGCTTCCATGTTGTAAAGTTCACAAGAACTTGTACCGTCAGTGACATCCAATGAAATGTGCTTCAACCTCCTTAAGACATAGCATGAGCAAGGTTTAGTGTGGCGCCAACTTGTGAAAGAATTTGAGTTCGAACCCAGAGGACTTGAATTTGGACGTGTGCCTCTTTTACTGCACTCACCGGTCGGAACCCTGGAGTCACGGGACGTTTACTAAAGAACTCGGCAGATAATCCTGATGGAACAGTTCGTTTCATACACTATTTCTACCGGTGTTCATCGTTCTTCATCACCGGTTCAAATTTCAGGAATCTACGAGCCTACCGATTCAAAATTGCCACTCCAACTCTTTGTGGGCTGCCCAGCGCCCGCCCCCATCCGGCCCATCTGCCTCGTGACCTGCTTCCGTTGCTTCAGTTGTTCCTCTTTTATTGCACTCACAGTCAGACCATTGCTATCACCGGACATGTTTTCATGTACTCGGCAGATTTCCTGATGGTTTCCTCTCACCATTTGGATCTGATCCCCGTTCTATATTACCGGTCAATATTTCAGGATGAGCCCACGCCAGTTGGGCTGTACGTGTATATGGCCCACACATCTTGCCGCGTGGCGTGGATTCACCAGTAGGACAGGTACGCGTCTACGGCGGCGTAGTTCACCTGCGAAGGTGACAAATACCACGCGTGCCAGTTATTGTGGTCGGCGCCCGCCGGCTTGTGAAGACGAGGCAGGTGCAGTACCGCTTTTCCGAGATCCTCGAGCGACCTGCGCGTTACTCCGTACTTGGGAGATCATCCCACGAGGGCCACGACGAACTGGGCGTTGAAGCTTGCGGCTCATCCCAGACCGTCGTGTGCGTGATCTCCGGCGCCGGCGTCCAATCCTTGTCGCCGCAATCTCCTTGGACGTCCTCCAGGCGGTTGCCGGAGCGGGAGCGGGAGCGAGAGCGAGAGCGGGAGCGAGCCATCGGGTCACACTACGGCTTTGCATGCGAGACAGAGGCTTTCGTACGTGAGGGCTGGCGGAGTTGTATTCCATGGGTGGAGGAGAGCCCTAAATGGCGAGCGACACGGGAACGGCCCTCGGGAATCCCAAACGATGATGGACGGCGCCGTGGATTCTCTGACATGCAGCACCCGAGGGCGAGGCGCCGTCTGCCACCTTGCGCCCCAGTCCCATCGGCTCTCTGCCGTTCTCGCGGGCTCTCGGGCTTCCGGATGGTCCGTGCGTCTGGTGTTTGCCACCTAGCACATCGAACAGCTCCCCGGCGGGCGTCTGGCCACCTGGCGGTCATCCGCTCACCCCGCGGTGGGCCGCGTGCACCGGCCTCCTGCCCCTCCCGCCCGGGGACGGGTTCTTCCCACTCTCTCCCCCGCTCCACCTTAGTCTCCTTCCACCGCAAGCCCCCCTCACCCCGCCCAAAAAACCCCAGGCCACCGCTCCTTTGCTTCCGTCGCCGCCTCGCCCCTTCACCCATCGCCACCACCAAAACCCTCGCCGCCCCACACCCCCCCTCATCCTCCGCATCCGCTTGCCTCCTCGATGCCGGGCCTCCCCATGCCCTCCGCCTCGGCTGCTTCTTCGACCTCCTCTGGGGGCTCCGCGCTGCCAGCCTCCCCCCGCTCGGCTGCCTCCTCCGTCCCGCCGCCTCCCGGTCCCCTGGTTCCGCCGGACCTGGAGGAAGGCGATATTCCCCCTGCGGTTTCCCCTGAGCACGTTCCTGTCATGGAGGTGGACGCGGAGGATGTGGATGAGGACATCGCCGACGCCGACGACATTGCTCCACAGCGGCCGGATTCCGCCGATGTGTTCATGCCGCCGGTGCGCATGAGCCGTTTCGCCAACCTGGCGTTCGCCATCGTCGATCCTCCTGCTGCGGCGCCCGGTCGCGCCGTCCGTGAGGCCCTGCTTGCCCTGGGCAGCAACCCCAGGGTAATCCTCGCCCCCTCCTCATCTGGCGCTGCCCTCCTCATGTTCGAAAACAATGCGGCGCGCGAGCTTGCCATGCAGCAAGCGCCGTTCCTCGGCCAGGAGCATGTGGTCACTCTGGAGCGCCATGATGAGACGCCCCACCGCTTCAACTTCGAGCACGAGGCCTTCGTCGCGGTCGCCATCAAGAACTTCCCCCTTGAGCACTGGAACCGCGAGCGCATCTTCTACTCTGCCGGCCTCTACGCCAATCCCCACCTCATCGACCCCGTCTGCATCCACGGGACGGACTACTCCGCCGTTCTCCTGATGGTCAAGGCAGAGGGGCTCGAGGATGTCCCGCTCGAGGAGTTCATCAAGAATCACAGCGGCCTCGGCACGTTCGCGCCAATTGACATCGTCGATGTCATCGACCTCGACGACACGGACTCCGACGACGACGACGACGACGGCCCGCGCCCCTCAACCCCTTCCCCGTGCCCCCTGTGCCTGCCCCTGGTGCCCCGGGACATGCTAGCACGGGGGGCGGGGACGTCCAGGAGCACGTCGCGCTACCGCCTCCGCCTCTCCATGACGGGCCGGGCCCGGGTGCTCCTGCGCTTGCTATGGCCCTCGGCGATCGCTCATGGTCACTCTTCGACCTCAAGCCCACTTCGTGCGGCAAGAAGCAGGGACACCGCATCCTGCCTGAGGTTCGCGCCAAGCCCCTTCTGCTTAAGCCTGATGTGGTCCAGATTTCCCTCTGCCAACGCTCCTTCTTTGAGATCCGCTCCAAGGCGCCCGACGGGTCCGTGGGCTTCTTCAAGATTCCGCTGCAGCCTTACCGCCCCGACGCCCGTGGTGACCAAGGCATGCTGGTGGTCAACTTGTGCACGGCGTCTGTGGGCTTCCTCCACCAAGTGTGCGAGGTTGGTGCTGCCCGAAACCTGGCCTTCTCCTCCGATGTCATCTCCATTGGGCCGGGTCCTGGGCTGCAGTCCAACCTTTTGCTCAAGGACGCGGAACGCCTCTGCTCCGGTCGTGCTCGGCCCCCTCTCCGTGCTGCCTCGCCCACCGCCAATTCTTCTCCAACTGCTACGCCGGAGCGCGCCCTGGGCGGGCCGGTCGCCGCCGCGGAGGTTGTTCCGGACCCAGACCCGGCTCCTGGGACCTTCTCCGGGCCGGCTCTGCTGGCCTCGGCTCCGGAGCGCGCCCTGGGTCTGCAGGTCGTCACCGCCGTCGTTGTTCCGGACCCTGCCCCGGCTCCGGCGGCCTTCATCGGCCCGGCACTGCCCCTCTCGCCCGACTTCGACAGCCTCGACCTCGACATCGGGCCCTGCAACCTGTCCGAGCGGCCCACCTCTGCTCGCTGGCAGGCGGCTCACCTCGTCACGGAGGTCTCCATCCCCCTGCCGCCCAGCGATCTCGGTGCTACTGTCGAGCTCCTCCCAGAACCGCAGCTGCCGGTGCTGCCGCCTCACCCTCGCCAGGCTCCACCCAACGACGACGACGAGCTGGGTGATGGGATTGATCTGCGCTGCAACGAGAACATCTCCACCGCCCTACTCCCAGCTGATGACCGCCGTCGCGGTGAGCGTCTCCGAGCCAAGGAGCCCCCAATCCGCGAGACTGTCACTGCAGCAGCTGTTCGGATCAAGAAGCGCAAGGTCGAGGCGGTCCTGCGGTCCTCCTCCACCTCCAACTCCTCGGACTCCTCCACCGACGACGAACATGAGACCGAGGACGACGCACCTGCTACTGCGACATGTGCCCCGCCACCATGCCCACCAACTGATCACCCTGCTTGGCGCGTTGAAGACCTCCAGCTACTCGGCCGTTCCTGCAACGTGCCACAAGATCAGCTCCGCACCATCGGCGGGCTCGCACCGCCCCGCGTGGACATCTTCGACTAGATGTCGCAGCTTCTTCTACCTCGGGTCCTCAACCTCTTTTGCTGGGACGCTCTTAGCTCCCGAACCTGTCATGTAATCGGCTCTAGTGTCGTCAAACCTTACCCAGCTGCTGTCTGGGCTCGCCGAACCTTTAAGACTTGTATGAACCTTCAGAGGTGCCTCTGCTATGGCAGACTCCTTTTGTCATTTGACCGGTGTTAATCGTTCTTCATCACCGGTTCAAATTTCAGGAATCTACGAGCCTGCCGATTCAAAATTGTCACTCCAACTCTTTGTGGGCTGGGCCCGGCGCCCGCCCCCATCCGGCCCATCTTGCCGCGTGGCGTGGCATCACCAGTCGGACCGGTGCCACCTCCAACGTTGTCCGGTGATTTTGGTGTTCAGCTATGCCTATATATTGCTGTCCTGCCTCCTGCGTACTAAAGTTCATTTGAAAAGATGAATCAACTATTTTTGCATTTGGATGAACCGAACTTTGTAGCTTGACTTGAGTACCTCAAAACACTTAGAGTTACACAAAACTCAAAACCTACAGTTACACAACTAACACTTGAGATCTGGACATTCCAAACACAACACCTACTGTTACAGCAACTAACACTCGATCTCCTGATGTAATAAGCAACAAACTTAAATAAATTTATAGCCTTCCTCGATTTGCAGACGCTTCGCGATCTCGTAGGACAGGTACGCGTCTACGGCGGCGTAGTTCACCTGCGAAGGTGACAAATACCACGCGTGCCAGTTATTGTGGTCAGCGCCCGCCGGCTTGTGAAGATGAGGCAGGTGCAGTACCGCTTTTCCGAGATCCTCGAGCGACCTGCGCGTTACTCCGTACTTGGGATGGGGGGTTCCACCGAGACCCTTGTATTTTGAGGCAGCTTGGGGACTACCAATTGGAGGTCAATCGGATTGGTTATTGTGATGCCGAAATCCTCCCGCAGCCGCTTCACGTCGTTGTCGATGTGTGCACCAGTGAAGATGTGGTCCTCCTCTGTCAGGAACCTCTTCAAGACTTCAGGGAGGTCTCCGGCGGCGGCATAGAGGACCTGGAAGATGAGGACACGAGTTTCGACGCACAACTGCAAGAGGGCCGTTGTGAAGGCGCCGCCATCGAGCTTTTTCCACTCGGTGTCCAATCCAACGATCATGCCGCGTCTTGGTGGCGTACCTCGGATTTCTTCGAGAAATTTCGCCGCCACCGCCGCGTCACATGTTGTCGTCGTGCTGAGGGTCCTCCCCTCAAAATAAACCAATTCCTGCCTAGTAGGAGTCGGACCGGTCGGCGGGGCGCGCTTCTCCAGAGATCGGATGCGCGCGAGATCATCACACGAGGGCCACGACGAACTGGGCGTTGCAGCTTGTGGCTCATCCCAGACCGTCGTGTGCGTGATCTCTGGCGCCGGCGTCCAATCCTTGTCGCCGCAATCTCCTTGGGCGTCCTCCAGGCGGTTGCCGGAGCGGGAGCGGGAGCGGGAGCGGGAGCGAGCCATCGGGTCACACTACGGCTTTGCCTGCGAGAGAGAGGCTTTCGTACGTGAGGGCTGGCGGAGTTGTATTCCATGGGTGGGAGGAGAGCCCTATAAATGGCGAGCGACACGGGAACGGCCCTTGGGAATCCCAAAGGACGCGTCGGTTACTGCACCCGAGGGCGAGGCGCCGTCTTGCCACGTTGTGCGCCCGTCCCATCGGCTTCTCTGCCGTTTGCGCGTGCTCTCGGGCTTCCGGATGGTCCGTGCGTCTGGTGCTTGCCACCTAGCACATCGGACGGCTCCCCGGCGGGCGTCTGGCCACCTGGCGGAGTGCCGGTCATCCGCTCCCCCCCGCGGCGTGCCACGGGCACCGGCCTCCTCCCCCTCACAGTCCTGAATCACCGGTCAGTATTTCAGGTAACTGCGAGCCTACCGATTCAAATAGTGCCCCTCCTACTCTACGTGGGCTTGGCCCAGCGCCCGCTGCCATCCGGCCCATCTGATCTGCCTCGCGGCCTTTTTCGGTTGCTTCACGTGTTTCTCTTTTTACTGCACTCACACATCAGACCGTTGCTATCACGGACATGTCCTCTAACGAATTGAACCGGTGCTCATTGTTCCATATTACCGGTTAGTATTTTAGGATGAGCCCCACATCGAGGGACGCAGCACCGGTCGGGCCGATGCTCCCATTAAAGGTGTCCGGTGAATGCTGTCCAGTTTTTGTTGCACTAAAGTTCATTTGAAAAAGAATCTTTTTGCATTTGGATGAACCGGACTTTGTACCTTGAATTGACTACCTCAAAACACTTAAGAGTTCCTCCGTCTCTAATTGTGAGTCAACTTGGCGTTTCACACCCATTTTGCCATTGCAAGTTCATGCCATTCAGTCATTAGAACTGCAAACACATCTTTTGCCAATTGGTCATTGAAGATGAAATGTCAATGTGACACAGTAACAGCACAAAAAGACAGATGATAATTCCATTCAGTCGTTAGGCCGTCCCCAACCCAAGACACTACTCATAGTTTCTATAAGCTCCACATCATCAAGAAACTAGTGCTAGACACTACCTCTCCAATGCAAACACTACCCTTTCATATCCAAATTTAATATCACTCCTCTCTCATTGTGTCTTGGATATCGTGTAGAAACCATGTCTCATGCAAGACCCAGTTTCCTTCTCTTCCTTCATTTAATCACTTGCCCCATCACCTTTCATCCTAGGTGGCAGCTCATTTAATTCTATGGAAACCATCCTAGTCATTGGGTTGGGGATGGCCTGAATTACAAGTTACAACTGACCCTAGCCACCCACATCATTGTCACTAACAATACGAACTCAACACCGGTGCTCACAGTCCTTAATCACCGGTCAGAATTTCAGGTAACTGCGAGCCTACCGATTCAAATTGTGCCCCTCCTACTCTACGTGGGCTTGGCCCAGCGTCCTCTGCCATCCGGCCCATCTGATCTGCCTCGCGGCCTTTTTCGGTTGCTTCACGTGTTTCTCTTTTTACTGCACTCACACATCAGACAGTTGCTATCACCGGACATGTCCGCTAACAAATTGAACCGGTGCTCATTGTTCCATATTACCGGTTAGTATTTTAGGATGAGCCCCACATCGAGGAACGCAGCACCGGTCGGGCCGATGCTCCCGTCAAAGGTGTCCGGTGAATGTTGTCCAGCTTTTGTTGCACTAAAGTTCATTTGAAAAAGAATCTTTTTGCATTTGGATGAACCGGACTTTGTACCTTGAATTGACTACCTCAAAACACTTAAGAGTTCCTCCGTCTCTAATTGTGAGTCAACTTGGCGTTTCACACCCATTTTGCCATTGCAAGTTCATGCCATTCGGTCAAAGAACTGCAAACACATCTTTTGCCAATTGGTCATTGGAGATGTAATGTCAATGTGACACAGTAACAGCACAAAAAGACAGATGATAATTCCATTCAGTTGTTAGTGCGGACTTACAAGTTACAATTGACCCTTGCCACATCATTGTCACTAACAATACGAACTCAACACCGGTGCTCACAGTCCTTAATCACCGGTCAGAATTTCAGGTAACTGCGAGCCTACCGATTCAAATATTGCCCCTCCTACTCTACGTGGGCTTGGCCCAGCGCCCGCTGCCATCCGGCCCATCTGATATGCCTCGCGGCCTTTTTCGGTTGCTTCACGTGTTTCTCTTTTTATTGAACTCACACGTCAGACCGTTGCTATCACCGGACATGTCCTCTCTCAAGAATTGGACCGGTGCTCATTGTTCCATATTACCGGTTAGTATTTTAGGATCAACCTCGCATCGTGGGACGCAGCACCGGTCGGGCCGATGCTCCCGTCAAAGGTGTCCGGTGAATGCCGTCCAGCTTTTGTTGTTGTTGCACTAAAGTTCATTTGAAAAAGAATGAATCAACTTTTTTGCATTTGGATGAACCGGACTTTGTACCTTGAATTGACTACCCCAAAACACTTAGAGTTCCTCCGTCTCTAATTGTGAGTCAACTTGGCGTTTCACACCCATTTTGCCATTACAAATTCATGCCATTCAGTCATTAGAACTGCAAACACATCTTTTGCCATTCGGTCATTGAAAGATGTAATGTCAATGTCACACAGTAACAGCACAAAAAGACAGATGGTAATTCCATTCAGTCGTTAGTACGGACTTACAATTGACTCTTGCCACATCATTGTCACTAACAATACGCACTCAACACCTACAGTTACAACTACTAGAACTGCAGATCTTGTCTTTTCATTCACTGGACGTTGGGGACCAGCCGGCGACTTAATCCCGTTCGTTTCACCGGTCCCTCCCGTGGTATCGGACTAAAGACTCGAAAGGACGGCTTCACCTCCAGAGATGCATTCACTTAGTCCACACCTGGAACAGAAATTGCAGGCCATTTTCGTGAGCTCCAACAGAAATTGTGGGCAACATGTCTTGATCTATTAGCATGACACCATCAATTCTGTTAATGCAACTATAACCACAGCAGCAGATGCAAAGTAAAAGAAGCATCAGTAAGAAGGGTCAGTCAAAGTTCTTTACTTATAGTTCCCTGTAACATTTCTTGATGAAAGTAGTTGCAAAGAAAATGACCATGTCGTCCCAACCATTGTAAAAGAACTCGGTTGTACACAAGCATAAGTGCACAAATCAGTCAACTTAGTCTTCAGAAGTAGCTTATGATTATCCAATTTAAAAGAGCTAATCAAAAGGGTCATCAGATGAAACCATCAACTACGGCTGATTGCAAACAACATACCAGATAAAGCAATGACTCAACGAATTAATTTCATTGCAAGAACATACCGGCGTCTCATTCGTTGAATCCTGATGACTGGAGCTGCCGCTCCGCCGTCCGCCCTTCCACTGCCAGGCAGTGGCGGAACATGGAGCTAAATCAAGGGGGGCCAGTTGAGCTATGACTGCATGCCGCACACGGTGAAATCATGTAAACAATCCAGATGTCAGCAGGCACTGATGCAGACTTGCAATGGGCAGCGCGCGGAGGAAGCAGGGGCCGGTGCCCAGTTTTGCCTCTACTACGGTCCGCCACTGCTGCCAGGGACGTCGTGCGCGTCGGCGCCACTGGAAGCGTCACCGCCGGCCACGGCGCTGGCCAACGAGGAACTGGACGTCGTCCATTTCTCCGTCGAAGCTGCCGTCGCGAGTCGCCTGGGCCGTCCTATCTCCGCCGTATCAACATCGCCGCCACCTAGATCACGGAGACACGGATCGCCGCTGGGCGCCTGAACCGCCGCTTCTCCGCTAGAGATCAACATCGCCGCCACCTAGGGTTCCTGGATCACAGATCGCGGCGCCTAGGGTTCATCCAAATCGGCACCTAGGGTTCCACTGGATCACGAACCGTGGGCCTAGGTTCATCCAAATCTAAGAAGGTCTAACTCCTATAAGGCTCAAACTATACTTGATCAGCAATTCAATTCAAAACTATAGTACTCTAAACGTTATCCCCACAATTATCAATTTACTATTGTACCCTTGATCAAATAAAAAAATTGGAAAGACATTTTTCCCACCTCAACTTCCCCGGTGCGGGTCCCACCAATTGAGTATGCACCCGGTGCATATGGCCCACCATTTTGGTATGCAGTGGTTCCTCTCATTTTGGTTCCTCCTGGTTCCTACACCTTCTTATCCGTCGGATCGTGCGACGTGAGCCCTTGAATTTTTCCACAACCATTCTAAAAAAGTTGTATAAATATTGATATTTTTTAATCAATAATTGGACAAACTTTATATACTAAAACATGATACTGTGCTAGAATTGTATTTTTTTGGGACGAAGAAAGTATGAGCTATTAGATTCTCCATTGCTACTCGCCATGCATGCAGCAAACATTATTGTGTTGCAGAGCATTAGATTCTTTGCTTGACTATCACAGAGAGCTGTCAATACATGCATGCAAAAAAATATTCTGGATCTCTCTCTTCTCTCGATATCCGCATGCATGATGACCATAGGCAGAGGCAGCAGGGGGACGCAGGCGCTGCAGCAGCGCCGGACGACATGCACGTATGAGCGCTCCTGGCGTGCTCTCACTGAGCTTGGCGCCGTGATCCACGGCGCCGAGGTATGTGCCACGTCAGCGCCACACGTTCCATGTCGTCTAGACCTCGGCGCCATGGTCTATAGCGCTGAGACGTGTAACCTCGGCACCGTGATATATGGCGCCGAGTCTAGGGTCCAGTTTTGCAATTCTTTCCGTCAGAGGTCTATTTGAGAAATTCTTTCATGAAAAGGGCCAAAATATAAAAAAGTCAGTCCTACCGCTCACCTTACAACCCTTCCCCCCCTTCCTCCCCCACGCGCGCGTTCCCCCCACGTGGCCCAACTCCTTGGCCCAATCCGACCCACGTCCCCTCCCCGCAGCGCAAAGGCACCCGCGCCTCCGGCGTTTTCGCCCAGGGGCACCGACAGGTGGGGCCCACCTGTTGGGGTTTCCTTCCCCACGCAGCCGAGTCCGAGCAGGACATCCTGCCACCGCCGTCCAACCTTTCCATCGCCGTTGCCACCTTTCCATGCCTCCTTTTTCCTCTGAGCTCTTTCCAAAACCCCGCCTTGCATCCGAGGATCACCCTCCGCCCTATATAAAGCCGAGCCCCAACCTTCGCCTCTCATCAATCGACCGCACACTCGCCGTCGAAGCCCAAGGTGAGTCGCCGCCGCCGTGCTTCTATTCACTGCAACGAGGATCCCCGCTCACCCCTTTGCCTCCCTCACCATGCACAGGAGCCCTTCGCGATTGAAGTCACCGCCGGAGCTGTCACCGAGCCGTCGTTGTACCTCAACGCCGAGCTCCACCACCGCCGTCCTCCCCTCGCCATCGTCAGCCGTCTCGGCCGTCCGCCTGACGTCCACGACCCACTGGTGATCTTTGCCATCGTCCTCTCTACCTCCCCGTGCAATCCGCTCGCCAAACCGTGCACCCTAGTACCCTGACCGACTTCGCCGGCGACGCTCCACCGTCCGCCGTCGCCCGCTCAAACCGCCTCCGTCGGATCTAATCCGAACGCTGTGATCTCGTACCCCTTCGCCCCCCTTAACCGGTCCATCATAGACCGTAGACTCAGTCCACCACCTCGGTCTACAGCCCCGTCAGCGCCACGTCGACGCCACGTGGTGCCACGTGTGCGCTGCGCCAGCAGCCACGCCAGCTTCTCCCGCGGTGCAGTGCCGCTTTTGCATTTAGGCCCCTCAGCTTTTTAAAAATAAACCCACAGTACAGCCCTTTCTTGAGAAACTCCTTTGCTAACCCTCGAAGTATACGGTTAATTACGTATGGGTCCCTGCAGCTTTGTTTAGCCCTAGATTAGTAGATCCGATTCGATCCGTTCAAGTTGCGTTAGCTTCGTAATAACATAAACTACACGTTAGTGGTAATAGTTTTCATAATATTTGTTTTTAGAAATTAATTTAGTATTAATTTGATTAATGACTATTAAACACATATTCTTTAATTAAAAGTTAACTAGGGTTATACGCCGCCTCTTATATTAAAGTTAATTTGATTAATGTCAACGTAAATATGTCTTCTAAATAAAGTTTGTTTAAGTTCAACATGATATACCATACAATTCGATTAGATTCTCATATATTCTTTATTTTATAAATTTAATAGTAAATTGCTTAATTCGTATGAAATATATACAAATAAAACTTGACTAGATTTTACTTCGCTTTCAAATTCCAAAATAAATTGAATAATTTCAACTTTAGATATTTTTTTGAAATATCTCCTACACATGATTTATTTAAGTAAAATAAAAGCAGCATATAGTATTTTGCTTCTTTCGTAGCTCTAGTGCTCTGATAGGCATGCCCTTTTTCCAACCGTAGCTCTGTCCTTAACGTTTCTTGCGCTCCCAAGTTCGCAGTAGCTAGTGTTCTCTAGTAGTGCGCTTTTCAAAGTTGTTTTGCTGATTGGTGTATTGCTTTATTAGATGTATTTTGTGTGCTGGTGTTGATCGTGCCAATCGGTGAGTTGTTCGACGTTGAAGGAGAGCAAGGTTCTGAAGAATAGAGTTAACAACAATACTTTGAGGAAGGCAAGTGTAACACGATATTTCCTTGCAACCCAATAACCTTTAATAATTCTTTCATACTTGCATGTGTCTAAATTGACAAACCCTAAGGATGTTACCTAGCATTACTTTATCCCGTTTACCTTACACCTGGGTTTGTGCATTTATGGGTAGACTAATGCTACACTTCGCAACCTTTGCTTATGAACCGATGATCTCTTGATATCAATTGTTAACTTTGATTAATGGAATATGAAACTAGGATTAAAATGTGCTTTTTTAGCAATATGGTTAGGGAGCTTGAGCATGTGCTTTGGATTGCTCTAAGCGTCTCTCCTTAAGTTCCGATTCTTAAAGCGGCAACCTAGGAAAACCGTAGAACCAATGGAACTATATGGCTCTGGTCTTGACTAAGTAAAATGAACAACTCTAGCTAGTTAGTGGTTACCGAAAGGCGCAAGTGGGGCTCCATGGTTTAAGTATGGATCTCGGCTCACCTCTAGCATGGGATCATGTCTTACATGTGGGATTGACTAGAGGGTGAGGGGTTCATGCGCCTATGTTGAAACCATAGCGGCCACTAGCAGGTTAGAGGGACTTTTGAAAGGTCTCATAGTGAAACCCAGCCACATACCTAAGAAAGTGTGATATGGGCCTTGCAAACCCTGGCAAACGGCAATCACGACTGGTGGTGAAAGTGTACAACCTCTGCAGAGTGTAAAACTGATATATCAGTCGTGCTCACAGTCAAGAGCGGCCTGGATCCTTTTTGATTAGTGGTTCCTGTTCTAGAATGGTGGTTGATGATGATGGATATGTTATACTGCTTTTATACAGTTAATGTGGGTTACAAGTGGGTTCTCATCATAATTGTAGTAATTTGGTTAATGTTAAAACATGACCAATTAAAAGTGCTAATCGTAGTTCAACCGTGTCGAGCCTTTTGAGCCTTGATACCTCGTGTTGTACTTGTTAAGTAAGATGGTTTACTTACACTTGCACTATTTAACAAAATCCCGGATGGGTACTCAGATGAGGCAACAGTTGAAGACTTTCCAGAAGTGTTCCAAAACTCTAGGTTGTGGTTCACCAGCCGATATGCCTGTGGCATTGATGCTTCATCGTATGAGATAATAAATAGACTTCCGTTGTGGTTTGTTTAAGACAATTGTCTTTTGTAATAGTTTATTTTTGTAATTCGAGCACCGGTTTATTTTGATTTACCTTATTCTGGAGCTATATGTGTTTTAGACTTCCTGGGTACACATATAGTAGCATCCGTAACATATGCTAAATATAATGTATGGAGGTGCGATACAAAATGGAAAAAAGGTGAATATGGATGAAAAATTGTATAGGGTAATTACTAATTAAAAATCAATCACGGATGGAAAAGGATAAGTACACATCTATATGGTGTTATGTTGAAGTATTGAAAAAATATGAAAGAGTAGTATGTAAACAATTTTGATTATTAGGTAAGAGTTTAAGTTCTAAAAAATTTTTAAATACAATAGTTTCTAAAAATATTAGTCCATGCGGGAGCACGGGTTGTTGGACTAATAATTAGAAAAACGAGTAGCGTGGGCTACATGGTGTGCTAGCGAAAGCTCGTCATCTGCCTCACTCGCACGTACACACCCTTTTTTTTTTGCGAAAGACCAGTACAGACGCAAACGCTCACACACTCACCTCTATGAATACATGCACGCAAACCCTACCTATGAGCACCTCCGAGAGACTGGGTCAGTTGTTGCAGGCTTGAGATTGGTGAAGTCACCACAGACGCCTCGCTATCGACAGGCACGTCGCCTACCACTGAAAGAATAGCGCCGGTTAAAACCTAGAATAAATTCAAAAAAATGTGACACCCGTGCTGAGTCGGAGACTCGAACCCGGTTGGCAGGTTCCACCATAAGGAACCTAACGAACTAAGCTACGCTTAGTTCCACAAGTACACACCCATATGTGCCAAAAGCTAAATATATCTTACTATTACAAATTCGAGGCTCCTTTTGAAGCCTCCAGATAAAACCACCTAGGATCCTAGGTGGATACTCTAGAAAAAGAGAGAAATCCTAGAAATTCTCACGAAAAACAAAACATCTAGCCATCAATTAAAACACTCAAATCATCATAGCCATTAGACCTATTATATTTTCTAAAAATTATCCACATATGCCATTATGAAAATAGTTTAAAGTAACCCCTAAATCTAAATCAAAATTACCCACCTCTGCCATTATATAAAATAAACCAAAGTAAACCCCTAATATTCATCAAATTACCCACTATGCCATTATAAATAATATTTAAAATAATCTCATAAATTTGCAACTAAATTATCCACTCTGAATACCTAAAAGATATCTTAAAGTAACCCCTTAACTTTACATCTATATTACCCACATATGTCATTATTAAAAAAGACATGGGGTAATCCTACACTGGAATCCAAATCACCTTAATTAAAAATATACACCAATATAAGATTCTATGAGATATAGTATTATTAGATATTCCCTCATTTTTAAAATGTCATATTAGGTTCATCCTAAAGACAAACTCGTGTAATTCTGACTATGTTTACAGACAAATGTAGGAAAAAAATCTACTACTCAACATATACATTATCAAAATGTATTCATGTTGGATTAAATGAAAAAATTGGTATTTTAATAAATGTTAGTATTTTTTCTCTAGACTTGGTCAAAGTTGGCCAAGTTTGACTTAGGACAAACCTAGTGCGACATGTAGTAAAATCGGGAGTATTACGCGATCTATAAAACACATTTTTTGTATGCATGATCTCTCTCTCTCTCTCTCTCTCTCTCTCTCTCTTTGTTTGGGTTAAGTGTAACTGTGTAAGTAAATTGCTCTACATAATAACACTGACGATTTATTGAATTATCAATCTGCCAAAGGTTCTATATATCAGGATTATCCCAATATTGGGATTGCGGGCACAATATGTTCTTAATTATATATATTGATGTTCATGCTTGAAATAGATAAGAGAAACATTAGACAGTCAAGCAATGTCATTCACTAATATCTAGTAGCTAGCATAGCATAGTCAAAGAAAAGAATGGTCTGCACTAAAACATCGATATCTTTGTAGGCTGCAGTGTTGTAGTTTTCCTACTCATCAGTTGGCAAAACCAACTTTGTGGCTGCCAGCAGTTCATCATAATATAGATAGTATTGCGAAAAAGGCTGCCAGTTCGTGGAGAAGACAAGAAATTAGCCAGGTCGCGGAAGAGGGCAAACAGGATTGTGCGATCGACACTTCATCAGCAAGATAAGGTATATCCTTTCAAAAAAAAAGCAAGATAAGGTACATTCTAGCATCATTTACGTGAAAATTCTCTCTAGCTACTCGTGTGGATGTATTTAGATACATCAATGTAATTAAGGAGCTAGCTGCTAGCATATGTATTTGATATGATATGAGCGTGTATTATGCTAGGATCCTAGTGATTTTTTATCGGCGAATAGAGAATTATATTACTCAAAAAATATATATGATGTGTTACAATCAGAGCATGCATGCTGGGCTTCACAAGATCATGGAAAGTGTTTGGGCTATGTACATGGAACAGTGGACGAAGAAAGGAAAATTGCGGAGCGTATGCATGTGCAGTGACCAGCAGATATTAGGTCCCCAAAGGATAGACCGGTGACCTCGACGAATCTGGCCGTTTCCATCCAATCCATACTCTAGCGAAAGCAACAGGTTGGCTCAGCGCGGAGAAAATGAAGGCTATTTTGTCAGTATGTATATATACATACATACAACAAGTGTAGTAGCACAAATATACAACCAGCTGCTTGCTTAGGCCAGCATAAATACACAAGGAAATTTCACCGAAAAATAGTCCATTGAATTATTCATGTGTATACGCTGGAGAAAAGGCCTTTGCTGCCGAAATTACTCGGATAAAAATTTGGTGCATAGGCCCAAGTATAGTAGTACTCCATGGCCGACAACACCACTAATGTTGGATAAATAAAGCAACACTAATGTGAAAGTGACCCTGGGCCTCACTAGTGTAAGGATCGATGGTTCAAGAGGGGATAAATTAGGACTTTTTCAAATTCTATGAAAAACAAACTTAGCCTACTATACTAGTGTTTTCCAAGGCCAGAAGTTTATGGAATGCTAAAGACACACTAAACCGAGTTCTTAAACAAGCAAGAACAAGAAACAACAACTTGAAAGGAAATGCTTGGAAGGAAATGTGGGAAAGTAAGGAGAAGGCACGAAGACAACCGGATTTTTTTCCCGTGGTATCGAGGAGTTGATGCTCCCCCCTAATCCACGTTGGAGCACTCACTAAGAGTATAGCTCCATCTTGATCCACCAAAAACCAAGTGCTTCACTAAGAATACCCCTTCTCCATCTCCAGAATGGCGGGTTTCAATCATCGTGTACAAGTTTGTATCTTGGGGCTCCCACAATCTCTAAGAGCTCACCAAAAACTCCTCCAATCACCAAGACCGGCTAGGTGCCGTCAAACACCAAGGGTAACAAGACACCAAGCCTTTATTTTATCAATCACTAAGCCCGACTCAAGTTAGATGCACAGTAAGGACATGAACTAGCTCAAATTCACTTTAGATCTTGCACTATGCACTCAAGTGGTTCCTTGCAACTCTCATGGGGTCTATCAGCTTGCCTGAGGTCCAAAGAGCATCCATGAACTCGACCAAGGGGGTATATATAGGCTAGGCACCAAGAACTAACCGATTGCTCAACCACCCCCCAGAAAAACCGAACGTCGTATATTCCGTTGTATGCTAAAAGTGCAACGGTGTATCATACGCCGCCTGCAATTCAAACGGTCAAATGCCTTTTTCAACGGCTATTTGTACTTGCCGTATGATCCGCCGCTTCACTAAGAAGCAACGACGTTTCATACACCGTGTACAATTCCAACGGTCAATTTGAACTTTTCAAACGTTGACTTGGCCAATTATATACACCGATGGGTGGCGTATCATACGACGTCTACTTTCCTTCAACTCTGGCTTGACATGGTCACTGTGTAACATGTACGCCGATATTCCACCGATGCACGGCGTATCATACGGTGCCTAGGGTATTGAAGATCCAAATTGAACACTTGCATGTCATTCACGCTGTATGATCCATGATGTATCAATAATGCCGGATTATACGCCATGGCCCTTCTACGGATTCCTTCAAACGTTGTAACCTTCTGAACTTGTACGCCGTTGCTCGGCGTTTCATACGCCGATCGCTGAACTTGCAAAACGCGTCCAATTCAAACACTTTGAGTTTTGACTCCACTTCAAACTTGATATTTGATGTTTTTGGGATGTTTTGGGCTAGATTTTGGGATGTGTGCATCTAACTCAAGTATAGATCTGGTTTTGACCAAGCTACTAACTTAGAAACCCCCTTAATAGTACGGTATATCTAGAAAAACCATAAAACCTAACTATACTAAGTGTCCTTCATCTCCTTGTGACATTTAGTTCTAGAAAAGTCCTTAGTCTTCATGAAGAAACCGATTCGCGTCCAATTAAGGGGCCTCCTTTCATAAACACCATGTGACACTCAACATATATTGAATTTAACCTTCAACACAAGTGTTAGTCCACATAGATGGCATTGCATTTATCACCAAAACTCGCCGTCTAAGATGGCCTAGATGCTTCAGCTAGCAAATGGCCCACAAAACTCCGGCATGCGAGGAGACATAGACGATGGCACTGAATAGAGAGGAGATACATATATGTATATATGCACGCTCGTCGTCTATAAAAACATATACATATATACTACTTCCTCTTATTCAAAATAAGTGTTCTTTTAGATTTATCCTAGGTCAAAAAGCTTTGAATTTGATGAGAAAATGATCAATACTTGACACAAAAAGGTATACGATAAATTATATTTCATAACGATTCAATTGATCGATTTGGTGTCATAAATATCGGTACGTTTTTACATAAACTTTTCAAAATTGAAAATGTTTGACTTAGAACAAATCTAGAAGGACACTTAACTTGGGCTGGAGTATATTTTTATGATTGCTGCCTTACAGGCCGGAGTATATTTTTATGATTGCTGCCTTATAGGCCGGAGTATATTTTTATGATTGCTTCCCTATAGAGTTCTTGCCTCCGTTTTTATTTAATTTTGACCAAGTTAAATAGAAAATATAGCAATAACAATACTATCTAACATAAGCACTATCAAAATATATTACATGGTGGATTCAATGAAACAAATTTGGTATTGCAAGTGTTATTATTTTTTTATAACTTTGTCAATGATGGTTAAGTTTGACAACAAGTTTTAATACGACATGTGTAAATAAAAACAGGGGGAGTAATTAATTATCTAGATTGATTATATATATCTCGATACGTGGTCAGCATAGCCTACACGCTCTAATGCAAAATGTTTGGGACATACACGTGGGAAAACAGATAGGGAATCCAGCTGCGTGCACGCATGTGCTGTGACAAGTCTCCCAAATGTTGACTGCTGACTTGTGGATATCTTGACCATTTCCATTCAACAATGAACAATCTCTCGCCAGCTAGCTCGGTCCGCCATCCGCATATTTTCCACAGTCACATTTAATCTTTTCCTCCGCAAGTTCCGCAGATATAAGAAATTTTAAGCACAATACTACAAGCCGGGCGAACTGAAATTGAAGGCTATTTTGTCAACGTGTATATAGCACAACATACAACAACCAGTTACGATCGATAATCCCAGGCTCAGAAAATTCCTATGATTTTTCTTGGTTAGTGTTCATGCATATGTGTAAACAAAGTGATGGCATATACATGTGTACAAACAAGGCTATAGCTTTAAGACAAGTAAGTACGTTTTTGTCCATTTAATTGAACAAGCAAACAAGAATTTTATATGTGCTGTCCTTTGTCATCACGCAGGATTAGAATTCCAGGGCATCTAGACGTACGAATTCTAAGTTTCTAACCAATGCCACACGGCAATGCAAGAAATTCCTCACAAGTAACACAGTAGCATACTAGCATTACCATATATAATCACGTACGTACTAGTTGGGCTAATACTGCAGTCAAATATGCCATGCGCCTACCGTTGCGACAGAGGAAAAAAAAAATCAGCACGTGTCGTAGTACGTGTCTCGCTGTCAGCCAATATTGCCGAGTCGCTAGCGCAAGGACATTTCAGTCATTCCACCAGACCCTGACTTTTAGCCGTAGGTTCTTCCCTGCCATCTATAAATACGCATGCATTGTCCCTAACTTTTGTCACACAGCTCTCCTAGCTCTCAACACATACAAGCAAGCATCATCATCCATAGTTCCATACAATGGCGTCCCGTGGTGCGTCCTCGGTCGTCTTCCTCCTCCTCGCGGCCTTCGCCGCCAGTGCGAGCGCGGCCACCTTCACCATTAGGAACAACTGCGGCTACACGGTGTGGCCGGCGGGCATCCCGGTGGGCGGGGGCACGCAGCTGAACCCCGGCCAGACCTGGACCGTGAACGTGCCCGCCGGCACCAGCGGCCGGTTCTGGGGCCGCACCGGCTGCTCCTTCAACGGCGGCAGCGGCCACTGCAACAGTGGCGACTGCGCCGGCCGGCTCTCCTGCACCGTCTCCGGGCAGACGCCCGCGACGCTGGCCGAGTACACCCTCAACGGCGGCGGCAACCAGCACTACTACGACATCTCGCTGGTGGACGGCTTCAACCAGCCCATGGACTTCTCCTGCAGCACCGGCGTACACCTGCACTGCCCCGGCGCTGGCTGCACCGACGCGTACCTCTACCCCACCGACGATACCAAGACCCACGCCTGCAGCGCCGACGGCAACTTCCAGATCACCTTCTGCGCGTGAGAAGGTCAAGCTGGCCATGGAACGATCGATGTAGCGTGTACGTATACGTACGTGGTGCTGCGTCGTCGTATTCTTCGATCACATACGTATTTTCTCTAGCCACCGTGTGTGCGTTTGCATATGCGTATTAGTTTAGAATAAAGTTCATAATAGGACGATGTCGTCGTGACAAGTCGTCCATGCATGCGTGTGTGTTGCGTTCACGCATTGTAATAAGTGATTCATGTACCCTTCAAAATTATCTTTGAATTATCCAATGCATAATAAGTTGTCACAAATGGTGGTTTGGATTCAGTCAACGCACATAAATAGGAAACATATCCTTGATACTGCTATGCTTGGTAATCCAGCCGACTCCTTTAAATGCAGGTAGGAAAAACAAATGTAGCTCTATGCAGGACTTCATTATTTTGAACATGTGAAGCAGTTAAAAATTGGGGTATGTTTCTATAGTCGTGAACAAACAATCATAGGTCCCATTCTAGCTTCGCCCATACGTGGTTGCGCCCTGCATCTTGCTAGGGATGGCTCCATGGTTTGCTGCTTAAATAGTGGGTGGGGATTATTCTGAGAGTAGATCTCGCACGATATGATGTAGAGACTAAACTAAATTTTGAACTCTTAATGTTGCTATATACAGTATATTCTTGGGACACACGGTGTTCTAAGTATTTTTCCCCACCCATCACTACTGGAGAAAGCTTAATGTTGCTATATACAGTGTATTCTTGAACATGTTATGGGTGCTTGTTTCAAGCCATATAAAGCTTCGTCCAATTTACAGACATACCGTGGTTTAGACTTATCCTCATCCTGGCGGCTGCTTCATCAATGCCATACCTCGTAAACCTCTTCCTCAAAAACACCGTGTAAGAATGCATTCAGTGTATCTAGTTAGCAAAGACACCACCCTCGTGACACTGCTAGTGAGAGAACAAGACGAATGCTAGCAGCTTTAACAGCAGGAGTAAAAGTGTCCACATAATCAATGCCATACCTCTGCTTGAAGCCTTTAGCAACCAGACGAGCCTTGTATCTATCAACCGAGCCATCTGGTTTCTTTTTAATTTTGTAGACCCACTTACAATCAATAACACTTTTGCCATGTGTAGGGGTACTTTTTAATTTTGTAGACCCACTTACAATCAATAACACTTTTGCCATGTGTAGGGGTACTAAATGCCAAGTTTTATTCTTAAGAAGTGTTGTGTATTCACAATCCATAGCTTGCCTCCAATCTTTATTCCCAAGAGCATCATCTAAGCTTGTTGGTTCTCCAGTAGTGGTTAAAACGTTATACCTTACTGTGCCATATATATATTTGGCTTCTTGATCCCACGCTGAGCTCTTGTAACTGGCCTTGCAGATTCAGCTGCAGCTTCAACATATAGAATCGCCAGCCGCAGTAGATCCAGCGCCACTAGATCCCCAAGGAGATTCGCCGGGGTCACCGCCAGCGTCCGACAGCGCACCACCTGGCGCCGTCAGATTCCTCCCCGCGGTCGAGTCGAGAGGAGTGGACGAGAGCGCACCACCTGGCGGCTGCTGGTTCGATCCCGTCGGCGCATGGGCGGAAGCGGACGAGGTCGCGCCACCTGGCATGGCGGAGGAGTGCCCGACACCTGCAGCACCTGGGGCAGATCCCGAGAGTGATACGCCTGTAGTCGTAGGTCGTTGGTGCACAGGAGGATCCACCTCGGGGTTGGCACCAGCGGACGGGGGCATGAAGTCACAAGGGAAATCAGCACTTTGAGCACCATTTGGACTCGAATTTTCTGCACTGGTAGACAAAGGATTAGTAGCACCGGTATGGGAATCAGCCACATGATCAAGTACTGTACCAGCCCCATTAAAATTAGAAGGAAATAGAAGGAGTTCAGAGGTGAAACGAGTGCCAGTATTTTGGTGCGACGCAAAAGGAAACACAGTCTGGTCAAAAGTAACATCTCGGGAGATATACACCCGGCCTGTGGAGGTGTCAAGACACTTGAAACCTTTATGTGAGTTGCTGTAACCAAGAAAGGTGCATCATTTCGAACGGAATTGGAATTTCTTGGAATTGTAGGGGCGGAGATTTGGCCAGCACGCACAACCTAAAATGCGAAGGGAGGAGTATTCAGGTTTAGTGTGGAAAAGGGTTTCAAGGGGCGTACTATACTGAAGGAGCTTGGTAGGAGTTCGGTTAATTAAGTAGGTTGCGGCAAGAAAGGCTTCGTCCCAATATTTAAGTGGCATGCTTGCATTGGCAACAAGAGACAGGCCTACCTCAAGAATGTGACGGTGTTTGCACTCTGCGGCACCGTTTTGTTGATGAGCATGAGGGCAAGAAACCAGATGATGTACACCAAGCTGCCAAAAAAAAGGGACTGAGTTTAACATATTCCCCTCCCCAATCAAATTGAACAACAATTATTTTCTTATTAAAGCGTCGCTCAACAAGGGCTTGAAAATCATGGAAGCATTTAAACACTTCAGATTTGTGTTTTAGTAAATAAATCCATGTGAATTTACTGAAGTCGTCTATGAAACTCACATAGTAATTTTTGCGCCCAAAAGAATCAATGGCAGGACCCCAAACATCCGAAAAAATAAGATCTAAAGGAGATGTAGATACACTTGTGGAAACAGGGTATGGAAGCTGATGACTTTTAGCTTGTTGACAAGCATCACACACTGTTTCAACATTATTCTCACGACAGAAAGGTAAATTGTTTTTGCTAAGCACACGATGAACAATTGGAAAGGAAGGATGTCCTAATCTCTTATGTCATCTTTCTGTAGACAACTTTATTGCTCCTAAGACTTGCTTCTTTCGTTCGGAAGGGATGGGGTAGAGACCTCCTCTACATCTGCCTTGAAGAAGAGTTTTCTTCGTTGCCTGGTCCTTGATCAAGAAAAAATTGGGATGAAATTCCAAGAAAGCATTGTTATGAATGGCAAGGCGATAGACAGATACAAGGTTTTTGCATGCATTTGGAACATGAAGAACATTTTTCAGATGAAGATTTCGATTAGGGGTAGGAACAATAGCTTGACCAATGTGATTGATATGCATACCTGCTCCACTTGCAGTCTTGGTCTGATCATTCCCATGATAGACATCATGGATGGCCAGCTTGTTCAACTCCCCAGTGACATGGTCGGTGGCACCGGTATTAGTATACCAGTTTGACTCGACACCATAGTTGTTCATTGCAGCAGATGCGCTCCTGGTGTCCGGCACATAGTCAGGATCAAACCTGTTCCGGCACTCCTGGGCGCCATGGCAGGCCTTGTAACAGACCTGGCAGCGGGTCTTGTTCTGGCCTCCACCCCCATTGTTGGGGTTGTTGTTCCTGTTGCCTCCATTGCCGCTAGATTGACGGGCGTGGCCTCCAGTGGCTGGATTGTTGCCACCACGACCACCACCTCCTCCTCGTCCTCAGAAGTTGCCCCGCCCTCCACCGCGACCACCATCGCGGGAGGCAGAGTTCACCGATGACTGAGTGCCACCATGAAGCAGATCCACATGTTGATCAAAGGAGAGGAGTTGGTTTAAGAGTTCAGTTACCGAGATTGGTTCAACCCGTGCAAGCATGGCTGACACGCGAGGCCGGTGAGGATGTTGCTGACGAGTTCATCATCTTCAAGCGGCTTGCTAGCAGCCGCCATTTTGTCAGTGAGGGACTTCATCTTGTTGACGTAGTCCGACATGGATAGATTTCCCTTCTTTGTGATAGCAAGGGCAATGCGCATGGTCAACGCCCCACGCACGTGTTTGGGAGGCAAGCATCTCTTGGATGCCGCCCCAAACGTCAGCTGTCGTCTTCTTGTCGGCGACCTGAGTAAGGATCTCCTTGGAGACAGACGCAAGTAGATAGCTCACAATCTGCTGGTCATGAGCAATCCATCTGGAGTATTCTTCATTGGGCTTCCTAATGGTTTTGCCTTCGATCTGCACGGCGATCTCCTTCACTGGTGCAGCATCCGTGCCATCGAGGAGCCCTTCAAGCTGTGCACCTCGGATGGCCGGCATAACCTGTGCTTTCCATAGATTGAAGTTGGTGCGGGTGAGCTTCTCTATGATCGGGAGGGCCAAGGAAGTGACGATCATGGATGTGGTGGATGAGCTCGCCATAGATGTGTTTTGAGGAACGACTCTGTTACCAAGTAAAATGTTACCATGTAAAATGTGAAGCGTTGAACCCTTGATCGGGGCAGCACCTTTGTTAAATAGAGCCGGGAAGAGCCCCACGGCGTGGCTTACACGTCAAGCAACTCAAGATTATCATGGCCAACTAACCAACTAGATTAAAACAGAAAATGATTACAAACAGATATCTAATCTACAACAAACTAGGCTACAATATCTTGAGGTGCTTGATCACGAGATTACAATTATATTAACAGCTTGTACCTGTGCTTTGCTGACCAAATAGCCAACTGTGAACCTTGGACTGTTGCTAGCTATAACATCTTGAAAATTCAAATTCAAAATTTATAAAATGTTTGTAATTTAACACATAATTTTTGTAGAAAATCAGCTTTTATAACTAGCTAGGTTAAATATTTTGTAAACTGGTTCGTGGATGACAAGCACCTTGAGACAGAGAATTGTGACTTTAAGGCAGATGGACATAGATCATGTTGTACACTTTTGGAAGACTAGCAAAATGCTCGTGCATTGCTACGGGTTATGAAATACTCACTGCATATATATCGAAATATTTGTCACTGTTGACTTTTGGTCGCAACAGAGGAGTGATGGTTACACTACGGGAAAACCACAATTTGCCGTGCGCCGAACGGTTTGCCGTGCGCGAAATATCGGGCGCACGGTAAACTCATTCTTTGCCGTGCGCTTTTTTGTGACGCACGGCAAACTCATTCTTTGCCGTGCGCTTTTTTTCGGCGCACGGCAAACTCATTCTTTGCCGTGCGCTTTTTCTCGACGCACGGCAAACTAAAGAATTTGCCGTGCGCTTTTTTGAGACGCACGGCAAACTAAAGAGTTTGCCGTGCGCTTTTTTATTTGTGGACGGCAAAGATTTTTTGAATCAAATCAAATTTGAACTAAAAGTGATTCAAATAATAGAATAAAATGAGTGGAAAAATGATATTCATGTTATTTAGCCCAATTTAAGACCTTTTTCATGAAATCAAAAGAAATTTTGAACATCTTGACCAGGAAACACGACCATGATCGTGTGTCCAAATGATTTAAAAATTCTAAAAAATGCAAATAAAGTTTGAAAATTATGAGATTTGTCAATATCTCATGATATCATATATGAAGGCTGTAGTAAAAATTTGAATGAGTTTTGAACATTTTGTCACGTATGATGCTTACAAATCGAAACATCTCCGATGAAATTTCATAGAGTTAAGAAGTATATGGTTAGATTTGTAGGTGAAGTGACATTCAAATTGAGTTTTGACTTCAAAACTTTTTCTATAAGCAATAGACAACATAACTTATATTGTGTTAATTTTCAGAAATTTTTCAAACTTGTTTGATAATTTTTATGAATTAAGTATAATTATAAAAAAAACTTTGCCGTGCGCCCTTTCTATAACGCACGGCAAACAAAAACTTTGCCGTGCGCCCTTTCTAAAACGCACAGCAAACAAATTGGGCCAGCCGCGGCCCATTAACTCCGCCGGGAGTATTTAACACCCCCCCCCCAAACCCCCTCCCCCGCTGCCAAACCCTAGGTCCCCGCTCCCCTCCCGTCGCGCAGCCGCCTCCCTCCCTCCGCCTTCTCCCTCCCTCCGCCTTCTCCCTCGCCCCCGTCGCCTCGCCTCCCTCCCCCTCAACCTCCCTCCCCCGTTCATCTCCCTCACCGCGGCAAGGACGGCGGCCTCCTTCTTCCCCCGGCCATCTCCCTCCACCTACCTCTCGCGGCTCCTCTCCTCCCCCCTCCGCTCGCCCCTCACCGGAATAGATGGACCGGTGAGGAGGAACGGCGGGGCGAGGAGCGGCGGCCGCGGCCAGCAGGCGTGGTGGCGGCGGAGGAGCGGCGTGGTGGCGGTGGAGCCTCCTCTCCTCCATTGCGGCGGCCACGGCCTCCTCTCCTCCGGCGCGGCGACGGCCGGAACGAGCAGGGAAGCAGTGGCGGGCGGCGGCGGAGGGCCTCGGCCTCCTCTCCTCCGGCGCGGCGGGTGGTCCTGGTGACGCTCCTCCTTCTCTCTTTCAGATCCGGCGACGGAGCAGAGGCAGCGGCGGGCGGAGGTGGTGGTGGACTGGTGGCCCGGTGGTGGAGGCGGCGGCGCGGCCTCGAGCTCCCTCCCCGGCGCGGCGGTGATGGCCTGGTGGTGGTGGCAGCGACGGCCGGAGCGAGCAGGGCAGCAGTGGCGGGTGGCGGCGGAGGGCAGCGGCGGCCGGCTGGTGGGCCCGCGGCGTGCGTGGTAGTGGCGGCGGCGGCGGCGTAGTAGTGGTTGCGGCTGGGGGCTGCTTTTTTTATTTTTTTTTAAGTTTGCCGTGGGTTGGCTCTGGCGCACGGCAAAAGCTTCGCCGTGTGCCCCGACAGAAGGCTCACGGCAAATAGCTGTTTGCCGTGCAAATTATTGCCGTGCGACGTTTGCCGTGCGCAACGGCTAGATACGCACGGCAAAGCTTTTGCCATGCGTCTATTGGGCTTTGCCGTGCGTCTGTGGCGCACGGCAAATAAGCGGTTTCCGGTAGTGTTAACTATGCATGCCGGGAAGAGCACATAGACTTGAGGATGGTATGATGTGGGGGGCATGTGTTGGCGGTTGAAGTGGATGGTATCGATAGTGGCAGCTTGCACGCCTGAGGTGGTAGTCAAGGGGGACGACACGATGGAGGCGTTCGGGGATGGCACCTTGACTAAGAATCATTTGGTGACGCATACACAAACTTTGTTCACTTTCTTATAATAACCAGAATGAAAGACCACAAAAACTTTGTTCTTATCTATAACATGACAGTAATAAATAATATTAACGATTGTCTCATCATTTGGTGGTAGTCTAATCTTTATATACGTAGTGAATTTGGTATTTTGTTCACTTTTATAATGTTGCCTCGTTCGCTCATGGTAGCAAAGGACCATCGCCGATATTCACCCATAGCAACGCATGGACATGTTTGCCTAGTCATTCTAAATTATAGTTTATTTTAGTTTTATCCTAAGTTAAACGGTTTAAGTTTAATCAAATTGCTTTTACTACTGCATCGTGATGTGAAGGTCTGAGCGATAGCATGGCAGCATATATCGTGTAGTCCACCGTCCGGTCATCATCTTCACCTGTGCCTCCTGCAACATTGCCTCACTACCGGAAAACCCATAATTGCCGAGTGTCCGAGAGTTTGCCGAGTGTTTTTCATCGGGCACTCGGCAAAAAAGGGGTATGCCGAGTGCCTCCAGTATGACACTCGGCAAACAAAAGGCACTCGGCAAAAAGAGGGTATGCCGAGTGCCTCCAGGATGACACTCGGCATACAACACTTTTGCCGAGTGCCTCTCAGGCCCACTCGGCATAGAGGTAGTTGCCGAGTGCCGTTCTGTGGGGCACTCGGCATACCCCCCACCTGGCACCAGCCGGCAGACCCCCGTGCGCGCGCCGGTGGACGGCGTCAGAGTTTGCCGAGTGCCCGCCGTGAGGCACTCGGCATATCCTTAATTTGCCGAGTGCTATACCTGGGCACTCGGCAAACACCCATGTTTGCCGAGTGCTTTTTCTGACACTCGGCAAACCGTCAATCAATATTTCATGCTACGCTTTTCAAACTTTTTCTTTCCTCCACTTACAATATGAGTTGCTCCATGTCTGAATTGGGTATTTTTTCGATCCATTTGCTATATTCTGTTAATTAATTTCATTTAAATGAATTGTTTTGTTTTATGTCAAATTTGAACTGCAAGTCATTCAAATTGAGCAACAGAGTAAGTTGAAAAATGATATTCATGTTATTGAGTCTATTGTGAGGCCTTATATGTGTAATAAAAGTAAATTTGGAACTTTTTGGACAAGAAACATGCCGATTTACGTGTGTTTGTATTGTTTTAAAATTGTAGAAAAACAAATAAAGTCTGAAAATCATGAGATTTGTCTAGAGCTTATGATATCATACGTGGAGGCTGTGGTAAAAAGTAGGGAAGGTTTTGCACAAGTCATCTCGTACGATGCTTATAAACCAGAACATCTCCAAAGAAGATTCGTAGAGTCGAGAAGTGATCTTTAAGATTTGGAGTCAATGTGACAGTCTAATTGGAGTTTTACTTCACAACTTTTTCTATAGGCAATAACCAACATAGATAGTTTCATTTTAAGTTTTGGTAATTTTTCGGATCTATTTTATAATTTTTAAATTAGTTTCTGCACTTACAAAATTGTGATGCATATAAATTGATTCTGACGAATATCACATGAAATAATGGATTTTTGTCGGTATAATCATGAGATATACATTGTAGAGTGGATTAAACCTTTTTTTTCAAAACATATTGGAACAAATTTGAAAATATACATAAGATTTGAAAATATACATGAAATTTGAAAAAAAAAGTTTGCCGAGTGCCTCCTGGTCCGGCACTCGGCAAACACGGAATATGCTGAGTGCCAGGATCAGAGGGCACTCGGCAAACGGGCGATATGCCGAGTGCCGGATCGGGGGCACTCGGTTCCCCTCGGGCAAGCTCTGTCCGTCCATTCTCACGCGCGCGGCCACACTCCTATCGCGCTCACGCCCACGCGCCGCCGCCGCCGACGCACGCCGCCGCCTCCTGCGCGCCCCGCC
>CM014278.1:392741-403054 GCA_004135705.1 Alloteropsis semialata
CGGCGTGCCCCGGCCCCTGGCCCCCGGCGCCCGGCTCCCGGCGTCCATTCCCAGAGCCCGCCACCGGCTCCGGCGCGCGCGCCTTGGCACCCCCGACCCCGGCCTGTTAGGTAGTTTTGAATCAACTGCTATTGTTGTTTGTTTGTCTAATCTGTGTTCAAAATTGAAGAAATATAACAAGTAGTCAAAAAATTTGAGCTAAGAAGAATAGGTATTTGAAAGGAAAATGCAATATGGCTAGCACGACGTTTTGTTTAGTTTGTGTCTAACCATCACTAATTTGTTGAAAAAAAATAGGTTCGTGACATTGTGTATGTTGTTGCCGGCCATCGAGCCGTTGTGTATATTCTTGCCGGCCATCGAGCCGTTGTTTTATTGCAGGTTTTGAAACCTCATCATGTAGGGGAGGTGCTGCCGAATTTTTTATCTGATTTTTATTGTATTATGTTTAGGATCGACTACTGCATCGTCGGCTTTTGCTTCGTCCTCGACTCAACACTTTGCAGGATAGCAAGGTGAGGATTGAAATCTCTCTCTTTTCATGTCATGTTCATAGATCGCGTAACCTAGTTAGGCGTCTCCCGTTCGAAAGAGATACGGTTGAAAATATGCAGATCTTTGCATATGTTTGACCGTATCTGTTTCGAATTGTCCACGTTTTTTGGACAGCCCGAGGATGTGTAGATGTGGTTAGTTTCCATGCTCTACTCCTATCCGAGACAGAATTTCGGCATCACCTCCCTGTTGTTCTCCGGATACACAATCTCCTTGCTAGGACGTGTATTTGGAGAACAGTGGGGAGGTGCTGCCGAAATTCTGTCTCGGATAGAAGTAGAGCATGGAAACTAACCCCCTCTACACATCCTCGGGTGGGATTAGGACCTATCTTCACCTATTAGAGCATTATAGACATCGTGTAGATATAATTGATTTTTATATCACCTACTCATATATTAGAGGATGGATGACCGTGAGTGGATGTACACGGGCCACACAAGTCGGGATTCGTATACTGATGAGTGGATTGAGAAGACCGATGCCTTTTTGGAACTAGCATTTGCTAGGGTTAAAGGTGCGCGTGACACATGGTGTCCCTGCCGCATTTGTGCAAACACATGCCGACAAACAAAGATGAACATGGGTAAACATCTTTGCAAGAATGGATTTATGGCAGGCTATACCAGGTGGATCTACCATGGTGAAGCCGATCGTTTGAGAGACGAGGTCGTGAGACAACGCATCGAGAATTTTGATGCTGATGCCGGGGTAGCAGACATGTTAAACGACTATCATGAAGCACATGTCGATGAAGGACCTAGGGAGGAGGAGCCAGAGGCATCCGCAAAGGCGTATTACCACATGATGTCTGCTGCACAGCAACCCCTTCACGATCATACCAATGTTTCTCAGCTGGATGGCATTGCACGCCTAATGGCCATAAAGTCCCAGTTTACCCTGAGTCGAGACGCCTTCGATGTTATATTGACAGTTGTTGGCAGCCTGCTTCCGGGTGGTCATATTCTGCCAAAAAGCATGTATGAGGCTACGAAGCTCCTTCGTGCACTTAAGATGCCATATGAGCAGATACATGCTTGTCCGAAGGGGTGCATCTTATTTAGGAAACAGCATGCGGAAGCAAAGTACTGTCCAAAGTGTGGATCATCTAGGTTCTTGGAGGTAGACTCTGGTGATGGTAATAAAAGGCAGCTCACAGTCCCCGTGAAAATCCTAAGGTACCTTCCGTTCATACCGAGGATCCAACGGCTCTTCATGACTGAGGAATCCGCGAAACAGATGACATGGCACAAACATGGTCGTCGATACAACCCTGACAAGCTGGTACATCCATCCGATGATGAGTCATGGACTCACTTTGATGCGATTCATCGTGATAAAGCTACGGAGTCTCGTAATGTACGTATTGCGCTGGCAACAGATGGGTTCAATCCTTATGGAATGACGGCTGCCCCGTACACTTGTTGGCCTGTGTTCGTTATCCCCCTCAATCTTGCCCCCGGCGTGCTCTTTCAACGTCAGAACATATTCTTGTCGTTGATAATTCCTGGATACCCGGGGCATAATATGAGTGTGTACATGGAGCCTCTGGTCGATGATTTGGAACGTGCTTGGGATGAAGGGGTATTGACATACGACCGAGCTACAAAGACAAACTTCAAAATGCATGTTTGGTACCACTACTCTCTGCATGACCTGCCGGCATATGGGTCGTTCTGCGGCTGGTGTGTTCACGGGAAGTGGCCATGCCCAATATGCAAGACATCTGTGGAGTTCATTTGGTTGCCGAAGGGTGGCAAATATTCTTTGTTTGACAAACATCGACAATTCCTCCCTCTTGACCATCCATTCAGACGAGACATTAAGAACTTTACGAAAAATGTGGTAGTTAAAGATCCTCCACCGCAAATGATGACAGGAGCCGAGGTTATCGCTCAATTAGAAGCTCTCGAGGTCAATGAAACTGGGCGTGGTTTTGTAGGATATGGTGAACAACATGCCTGGACTCATAAGTTGGGCTTGTGGAGACTCCCCTATATGGCTGACCTTCTTCTTCCAAAGAATTGGGCTGAGGCAATTTGGGGTTCTGTTATGGCCATTCCAGATAAGACAAAGGACAATGTTAAGGCTAGAGTTGATCAGGCGAGGTTATGCAATAGACCAAAGCTAGACATACCGTCTCCCGCAGCCGGCAAGTCATGGAAAATGCCTAAGGCCAATTTCGTTCTGACGAGGCCCCAAAGGAGGGAAGTACTAGAATGGTTTCAAACTTTAATGTTTCCTGATGGGTATGCAGCGAATCTGAGGAGGGGAGTGAACTTATCTACTATGCGAATCAACGGGCTGAAGAGTCATGACTACCATATATGGATTGAGCGGCTTCTTCCGGTGATGGTTCGAGGCTATGTCCCTGATAATGTATGGCTAGAGCTGGCAGAGTTGAGCTTTTTCTTCCGCCAGCTTTGTGCTAAGGAAATATCCCGGACCGTGATTGCAGACATGGAAAAAATCGCCCCTGTGTTGCTCTGTAAGTTGGAGAAGATCTTTCCACTCGGTTTTTTCAATCCGATGCAGCATTTGCTTCTGCACCTACCGTATGAGGCACGAATGGGGGGGGCATGTGCGCCCCGTTGGTGCTATTCAATTGAGAGATGTCAAAAGGTTCTTCGAAATAAATGTAAAAATAAATGCAAAATTGAAGCTTTCATTGCTGAGGCATACATTCTTGAGGAGGTGTCAAACTTCACAACAAAATACTATGCTGACAACCTTCCTAACGTGCACAATCCGCCCGCTCGTTACAATGCTCGTGAAGATGAATCGAACCTTAGCATTTTTCGAGGGCAACTCGGAAGTACTAGTGGTGCAAAATACAAGACCTTGAAACATGAAGAGTGGCGCACTATCATGCTATATGTGTTGACCAACCTTGACGAGGTGGAGCCATACATGGGGTAAGTGCTCAACACACTTGTTGCTCGATTGGTAGTGACTATTCTGCATCCAACCCATTTTGTTTCTCATTGGTATAGGGAATTTATTCATCAATTCTGGCGTCTTTCAAGGGAACCTACACCGCATGAATCTGAGACCCTTCTTAAACAGGGTGCGGGAAATGGATTGCCCGATTTCATTTCTTGGTTCAAACATAAGGTACTGCTCCAATTTAGCTGTCCTATTTAATTTCTATTACAAGTTTCTCGCCCGAGCGAATAGTATTTAGCCAACTAGCATGCTTGAACTTTCAGGGCCAAACTGATGCATCTATGGGTGCCGAGTTGAGACAGGTTGCCGATGGTTGTGGCTATAGGGTCAGGTCTTTTTCTGGTTACGACGTGAATGGATATCGTTTTCACACAACACGCTATGAGCAGAGTCGGCCCAATCGAAGAACCACAAATTCTGGTGTTTTTACGCCAGGCCTCGATGGGGTCGAGTATTATGGCAAAATTGAAGAAATATATGAACTCATGTTTCATGGTTCAAAACCCCTTAATCCTGTCATATTCAAATGCCATTGGTTTGATCCCGAAGTGGTGAGACGGACACCTAACCTTGGGCTAGTAGAAATTCGTCAATCAACCGTCTTACCAGGAGACGATGTCTATATTGTGGCTCAACAGGCCACGCAAGTTTATTATCTTTCATACCCGTGCCAAACTGACGAGCGTCTTAAGGGGTGGGATGTTGTGTACAAGGTATCGCCACACGGTAAGCTGCCTGTCCCAAACAATGAAGATTACAACATAGACCCAAACACATATGACGGAGAGTTCTTCCAAGAAGATGGGTTAGAAGGGAGTTTTGAGATTGACTTAACCGATGCGATCGGAATGGAAGTAGACAATGAAATATGTGTGGACGAGGACGCTGGAGATGAGGTTCGTAATGCGAAGGATGTAGAGTTACTAGAGCGATTACATTTAGGCAATGACAGTGATGAGGACATTCCTCCTCCGGAGCACGAGCATGAAAATTTCGACTTGCGTGATAGCGATGATGAGGACATTCATCCTCCGGAGCACGGGCATGATAATCCCGATCACGATGATTATTTTTAATACATGTAAGATCTGTATTTATTATTTGCAATACCATATTATTTCATAATTTGGTTTTATTTATTTTGCAACTATTTCTAATTACTTTATGTTTATCTGGGCTGATTGGTTTACTCTTTTTTGTTGCAGATGGTGGGCGGTTTCAAGAAGTCGGTACAAGAGCTTTACCAAGCCGTGACCGGTGGAGGTGTTGGGTCCGGGAGTGGTCGAGGGAGGGGTGGAGGCAAGGGTCGATGGGGAGGGAAGAAGACAGGAGGCAGGGGTCGAGGGAAGCAGGCTCGGGAGCCATCCCCTGTACCTTCGTCGTCTTCCTCTGAGGAGGAGGAGCAGGTGGAGCAGGAGCAGGTGGAGCAGGAGGAGGAGGAGCAGGTGGAGCAGGAGCAGGTGGAGCAGGAGGACGAGGAGGAGGAGGAGGCGGAGGAGGAGGAGGAGGAGGAGGCGGCAGAAGGGGGTTCCTCTTCCTCTACTTCTAGTGTCTGGTTGCGAGGTCCCTCGCTTCTCCCTCAGCGACCGATACCTTTGGAGAGGCGCCCGATGATTCGCCCCATAGGGAAGCGGTACGTGATTTTAGATGTTATCACTACATTTTCATTTGATATGTTTATAATCACATTAGAAACTAATAATTTATCTTAATCACTTGGGCAGGAATTGGTTGATTGTCGCTCCAGGTGATCACGGCCGCCTTGTCAACGGGATCCTTGGAGTTCTGTGCAGGCTACACTTCCCTGGCTTCGTTCAGCATGCCAGCAGGACAGAGCCGGCTTACACGTGGGACCACTACATGGCCTTCCCTGATGCACTTGATCAAGAGGGCAGATCGTTCCAGAACAAGGCGGAGCGGGTGAAGGGCGAGCTGTGGGTAAGTCTTTCTTTAATAAACTACATTGCTCAATACATCGCATTCATTGGACATTCTTTAAATAGTAATTGCGTACATCTCATCTATATACAGGATTTCTATAGATGCGAGCCGGGATACGAGCAAAAGGCGGCTGCTGTGGCCCACAAAGCATGCTATAAACTCGTGAAGGACATGCATTATGAGGCGCGCGTCCAGTCAGTGGTAACATACTACGCATCGTTTCTTCAAATGAAGGTTTCAAAAGCTGATGCAAGAAACATCAGGCTGACCCGGGAACAACACTTGCAGGTACATATAGAACATTAAAACTTATTGTTTTCGAGATTAAGTACGCTTAATTTGATCTTCTTATATGTGATGTTGTTGATGACGTGTAGGCGCCTCCGTGGTGGTGTGCCCAGCATCTCCAGTGCTGGGAATACATGGTGGACCAGTGGTTGACGCCCGAGTGGGAAGAGACGCACAACGCTTGCCGGAAGCGACGTTTGATGATGCCTGGTGTATCACACCACCAAGGCAACCTTAGCGTCGAGGAGTATGGGGCTAGATGGGTACGTGAACTGATTTCTTGGTCCTTACGCTCAATTCTCTATAATTTGTAATCAAAGTGTTGTTTCTTTCGCAGACCTCGTCACATGAGGGCCGGCCATTCGGCCAGTTCAAGGCATATGCTATGGCCCACAAGGGCAAGGCGACGTCCAACGTCGACTACAACCCGGACGACCCGCCCTTGGCTTACAGCAATGCGAGCATCCATAGTCGCCTCAATGCATACACATCAATGGCAAGGGAGGTCCATGGGCCAGAGTTCGATCCGGTCACCCAGCCCCTTGATGGAGAAATCGTCATGAGGGTGGGAGGAGGCAAGAAGCATGGGCGGTACTATCTTGGCGATTCCACACTCGACACGGCCACTACTCCTACTCTGTCCCAGGTTTGAGCAAAGAGCACGAGCTCGAGCTCCGCCATACGCCCACGGCCGGACACTGCATACTTCCGGATGGAGACACTCCAGGTAATTTCTGTTTTATTCGTCGTTCATTTGTTTGTGCATACGTTTGATTTGCATTGTAACTTTGGGATGGTATATTGTAGACCCAGGTAGAACAAGAGAGGAAGGACCGGGAGGACATGGAGGCAAGACACAAGGCCGAACGAGAGGCCGATCGGGCAAGGTACGAGGCCGAACGGCAGGCCGATCAGATGAAGATGCAATAGATGTTTGAGTACATGCAGAGTCTTTCTCAGAGGATGGGTCAGCCTGCACCGCCACATATGGTTTTCGCTCCAGCGCCGATAGTACATACTTCTCCTGTGAGTCGCTTTTGACAATCTTATAGTTTAGAGAACTTTACAACTTTATAGAACTTCATAGCATTTTAGAGAACTTTAGAGAACTTAGAAACCTTTAGAAAACTTAGAGAACTTAAGAAAACTTAGAAAACTTTAGAAATCTTAGAAAACTTTAGATGATAACTTGTTTCTGACATAAAACTTGTCTCACACATGCAATGTCTTCTCCTTTGTGCAGATTCAATCCGCGGCATCGAACCAGCTCAATCCGGACGTCGATTTGTCGCAGCCATGGCAAACACCCCCACCTTAGTGACTTATCATTTTACCTTCATTTGTGGTTGTCGTACTTCTGTGGTTGTGATACTTATGTGGTGATGATACTTGTGGTTGTGAATTTGTGATACTTACGTGGTTGTGATACTAATGTGGTTGTGACGTCTTTATGATATTAATGTGGTTGTGAACAATATGAATTCCCTGTGATATTTGTGGTTTTGATGATACTTATTGTGATATATGTGATGCCTGTGATGTATGTGAGATTGGGGTACGTTATACGTGACCGAATAAATTAAAAAGGTCATGTTGGGTCACTTTGCCGAGTGCTTTTACCATAGCACTCGGCAAAGTGACCAATTCTGTCATTTTGGTCATGGGTTTGCCGAGTGCCAGGTAAAAACACTCGGCAAACTAAGGGTGTATGCCGAGTGTTTTTACCCTGGCACTCGGCAAACTCATGGTGTATGCCGAGTGTCGGGCGGGCAGCACTCGGCAAATAGCCCGGGTATGCCGAGTGTCGGGCGGGCAGCACTCGGCAAATAGGCGCCGTATGCCGAGTGTCGGGCGGGCAGCACTCGGCAAATAGGCACCGTATGCCGAGTGTCGGGCGGGCAGCACTCGGCAAAGTTTGGTCCGTTACCGTTCATCCGCGCCGTCTACGAACTTTATAATGCCGAGTGTGATCGTTTGCCGAGGGTCATGTTGCACTCGGCATATGTGTTTGCTGAGTGCCCGACGGATGGCACTCGGCAAACCATGGGTTTGCCGACTCAAGCGCTGCCGAGCGCTGTATGCCGTGGGCGGCCAACGGCATATACTTTGCCGAGTGCTTTTGGGGTTTGGTTTCCGTAGTGCCTTCTGTCCTTGCTTACTCGTAGCAGTTCTGCTTGCCTGGACGTAGCTCGGCAAGGCCGCGTTGAAATAGTCGTAGAGACTATCCTCGCTGCCGCGTTGAAATTTAGAGAAGTATTCACATCAGATAGTAAAATATGCTTAGTTAATTTTATTCCTATTTCATGTGTGTGCGGTGTCTATCTTTTGTATCTTTTTTCCCAAAGTCGCCGCCGCTAGTTGAGGTACGAAGAAAATTAGGAATATATTATTATTGAGGCATAGATTAAGATTGATGGGTTCAGTTAGGATTCTAGACTGATTCGGAAACTAACGTCGAGAGTTCGAGTCATGTTAGATTTTAGCAGTCTAGACGGACCCACATGTCACGACGGACAAAAAAAAAGGAAGAAGCAATCCTCTCTTTAGAAATAGGTAAAGATAAAGAAAATAAATATAAAGATAGGTAAAAATAAAGATAAAACATAATTTTGCAATAAAAACATACACTATATGCATCTTATCAATGTGATCGTTTGAGCATACAAATTGCTAGATGAAAAACTGAAAGGTAAAAGATATGTGATTCTAAATGTCACATGCATGGGCTTAGACATGGGTGCCATAAAAGCACAAAAAAATATATATAAACATCAAGCTAAAATCAAAACCCAGATAATAAAAATTTCTAGAACTCAAAATTAGTTAAAATTACGTAATTATAGGACCATAAAAAGGCTTCTTTGGATGGCACCAAACGGCACCCCGCCCACTGCAGACTCAAATTTGCAGGCCCAACTGGCCCAGTTCATCCATCGCCTCTCCATCTGACCATCCAGCTAACACTGCCCTACATCCATCCATCCGTTCTCTAGTATATATGCACTGCTCCACATTGCCCAACCCTAATTTCCTTACTTGAACCACAGCTGCTGCCGCGGCCTCCCCCCTCCCATTGCACTCCCTGCCCCTGCGCCGCATTCCCGCGCTCATCTGCTGACCTGGCGGTCCCGGACGTCTTCGTGGTCCTTTCCACGACCGCACCCTGACGCAGATTGAGAGGCGCACACCGAGCAAGAAAATAACAGAGAGCCGACGAAAGATATAAAAAAAAGCCAAGGAAGACAGTGAGATTGAGATGGACGTCAGGATGCTAAACACAATAGATTTGTTCCTGTCGAGGTTGTACTCGGCAGATATTTGTCCGGCAGGCATCCCGCTTCGTGCGAAGATTGATCACGGTGACGAACAGAGAGACACGGGATTTTTATACTGGTTCGGGCCCTCGAGGTCGAGTAATAACCCTACGTCCAGTTGCTGCTTGTATTATTTCGTCGAGTACAGATTACAATGCGTAACAAGTACCCTCGGGTGGATTGTCTAAGATTTCAGATCAATGGACATACCCTCTACGTACAGGACCCCCGCTATTTATATCCAGGGAGACGTGCCTTACAAGACAAACACTACAACACACTATTTAATCCGTGACGGAATGAATCTGTAGCGGATTGTCGATTTTCCGTCGCAAATTAATTTCCGTGACGGTTTCAGATTTCGTTATTGATTGAGCGTCATTGATTAAATCGCTCGACGGTTCTTAACAAACCGTCACGGATTGAACAATCCGTGATGGAATCTGACCGTCGTAGAATAGCCCGAAGCCCACTCAATCCAGCCCAAAGCCTAATTTTAGCGACGAAAATAACCGTCACGGATTGCTGACATGGCGGCCTACGTGGCTGTCTACGTGGCTGATGACGTGGCGCCACGTGAAAGATGACGTGGCGTCCACGCGGATGATGACGTGGCGTCCACGCGGATGATGACGTGGCTGCCAAAAATGGTTGATGACATGGCTGATGACGTGTCAAGCACTGATGACGTGGCAGTAAAGCCCATTTAATAAACGGGCCCATTTTAGAACTGGACCACTGGGCTATTTTTAGCAAACCACACTCAAATCACAATCCACTCTACAGCCCATCAAACAAGACCAGGAATCAACCCAAATTCATCCAATTATCAAAATGATCAACTCAGCCCACAAGACGTAAAATTTACCAATAAATTTTAGAGAATTATAACTTCATATCAGATACAACCTCAGGTTTACATTCATCATAATAATTAAAAAAACAAATCAACAGAGGTAACCCAGAAGTTCCTGAATGAATAGAAGGAATAGAAGTTCCAGAGCTACCACTTGAGAGAATGAACAATAGTTCCAAAAATAGCTCAGCTCACATCCTTTTCACATGGCAGCACGCCTTCTCTCGATCCCAGTGATCTGTTAGATAAAGAATTAGGTGATTAGTGCCTGAAAACATATACACACATCGTTAGAAATTAGTAGCTAGCAGCCTGAACATTGTATAGACACACATATCAGCAGGTTGTATCTTTTGTCCAATAGTTTCATTGTACTAACTGAAGGTATGAAACATTCATGATCAATTCAGATG